>WYDI02095621.1:0-194187 GCA_009867235.2 Psittacus erithacus | reverse complement strand
GCCAGGGATGGGGCAGCCACAGCTTCTCTGGGCACTCTGTGCCAGCGCCTCAGCACCCTCACAGGGAAGAACTTCTGACTAATAATAAATAAAAGCTGCTCCTGGATGGTTTATCCAGTTGCTGAATTAATCCCAGAAAGGGAATACTGGAAATACAGTGTATGACCAGTATGGCCACTTTCCCTGGGTACCCTGTCTGGCCTTCCTACCACACACAGCTTCATAGATCTGGCCCATGATGTCAACTAATAGATGGCAATGGTACCTGATTTTACTAACACTCACTGGTAATTATTTTGTAGAAAACACACTTATTAGAATAATGTCATTGTATTGTGGAGGGTTTTCATTGATATTTTATTAAATGGAATGGTACAAAACTAATTGCCAGGAAAAGCCACGTGCACTTGATGTCTCAGCTGGAATCCTAACCAAACTAGCAGCTGCAGCGGTAGTGTGGATGGATGTCTCCAAGAAGCACATTCTAAGGTCCACCAAAATGGTCCCATATGGATCTCCACAGTGGGGACAGCAGTCTGAGCTCTCTCACAGAAACTAAGGGAATGATTTTGTTCTGCAAAGACAGCTACAGTAAAGAAAGTAATTAGAGCAAAGGAAAATGCCTGACATCTTTAGAGTGTGTACCAGGAGAACCATTATGTACCTTCCCCATGGAATGCCTTGAAATTAAGATCATATGAGCACTAACCTATTCCCTCATAACAACATGCTTGGGTCACTTTAATTACTAAAGCTGACTGAGGTGATTTAGATTGCTCCCATCACTTAATATACCTTCTACTTGGTAAATGCATCCATGTGTAAGAATTACAGCTACTCTGCTCTTTTTCTAAGTAAAAAAATCATTGCTGTGGACCACAACAGCTGCTTTATTTTTAATAGCATTTTCCATGATGGCGATATGGAAAGCAGGGGACAGACAGAATAATTAACCAGCCTGCTTTTAAACCAGCGTTATTCTATTATTATTCTAAGGTGCTATTTAAGTACCAAGAAGTGCTTTGCTAAGCAGCAAATTACAGGAAACGGGGTTTGGCAAACTAAAAAAACCTTCTTACAACAGAATTTCTAGAATGTGCACATTTCCCCCAATAAAGTAACAGAATAACGCTCTAAATAGCAGAAATCACTGCTCAAATCAGAACCAGGTACGGAAACTACAATAAGGTTGCATTATGTCGATACTCTGCATTTTTGACTAGCAAAATACTATAAGAAGTATATAAGAAATAGTAGATATTGTGGTTAAAAGACTCGCTGGTTTGAGTTCATGGAGCCACTTGGGAATGTTGGGAGTTCCCATGGCAACCTCAGCATGGACAATTACGGAGCAGCTACAATTACTCTGAATATGCCTGTTGAGAACAGAGTTTCGTTTTGAGATGGCCACAAATAATGCCATTCCGGAGAGAAAATTCATACCCAAAGGTTGAAACCACATGAAAAACAGTGACAGATTTTATCCTGCCTCCACTTCCTACAGGAGTATATTTTTATCACTAAATATTAATAATGATGTATCATCTATAAATCACTGAAGACAGATTTGATCGTACTACTAAATGAGCAGATAACTGCTTTGTAGGGCAAGATCCAGAAAACAGATTCATTACAATTTCTTGTAGGGAAGACACTGCACTGCACCTACACGTAATGTAATCTGATTTCTATACAGCTTCATACGATAATACATAACAGAGTATATAACAATCTACTTAGTGAGGTCTCTGTGTGATTCCATTAATGAAACCACTGTCCCAGTTAATCCTCCCCTTTCTTTTCCAAATTTGGTCCCATTTGTTGGCTAGGATCTCTAACTACTGGGTGCAAGTCAGGTGTTAATTCTGCATCTGGGTTAGAACTGTCAGAATGAGCCATGAGAAAACTTCTCATCACAAATAGTTTTTACTGTTCAATTACAAATGTAATGAAGAGAATGTTTCAATCCCTTATTTATTTACTTATTTATAATCTTGTATAGTTATTTGATGGTAGATTTACACAGAATAAATGACTTAAAGTATCTGTGCCAGAAGGTCCAGTCAGTAAAGCAGCATATCAATGAGATCTGTGTGACTAAAACACACATTTAAATAAGTCTAGGTTGTTAAAGTGGAGCGAGAGGGATGTAATAGGATTGTGTAAACAGTCTGAAATCAGTGAGAGCTTGAGGCCAGAGCTTAAAGATGTCTGTTGAACTGCAGACACGGGCAGATGCTTTAAATTTGATTTAAATGGGAGGTGGCTCCTAAGTGTTCCTGGAGAGCGACTGAGTTTCTAAACTTGAGTCAAAAGGGCAAAGTCAGTTTCAAGAATGCCTTAGATTGGTTGATTTTAAGACCAGAAACTGGTTTCAGAAATTTCACAGCCTGCCCAGGGCAGTGGCTGTGTCACCATCCCTGGAGGGATTTAAAGGATGTGTAGACAGTGGTGCTTAGGGACATGGCTTAGTGGTGGACTTGGCAGTGCTGGGTTAGCGGCTGGACTCTGAAAGGTCTTTACCAACCTAAACAATTCTGTGATTAAGTCACAAATAGCAGCATGTTTTTCAGCACTATCTATTTGTTCCTTAGTCCAGGGGACCTAAAATAAAATGACTATTTAAGCCAAGATATACATGATAAGAAAAATAATGTAAGAGATGATCAGTCAGCACCACTTACGTGCCATACCAGAATAGCTAATAAGTTAAATACCACCATTCAGACATCTGTGCTGATTATTTTTACAAGCTGTAACAGTAATCCCCCTCGAAACCAAATAAGAACATTACTTGGAAGTGCTGCTTCCCTCTCTTTCTTCTTGCAGCGGTATATGTTGAGAGTATGAGGCTGAACCTAAACCTTTTTTACCACGTAACACTGCATTATACTAGCCTTGGTCTAGTTATAATCACGTATTTTGTTTGGCTACCAGTATTCCCATAAATCATCACTAAGTTTTAGAACCGTTCATTATGCAACTCTAAATGATACTGCTGGAGACACTGTGTTCACGGAAAACCTATTCCCTTTCCTTGATTAATTCAGACCATTAAAATAGCACCAACCAGGCTACCTGCAGGAGAGGGAAAGCTTCAAATACACAGTGCTGAAGCTGAACTAACGAGACTTTGAGACAGACTAATTATTTCTGGGGCAAAGCTGACCCCATGTGAAGCTGTCACTTCTGGGACCCAGTCCGGCAGCTTTACACAATGCAAATCTCATGATTTCTTTCTTCACTTCATTGCAGGACACAGGTAAACCCTGACTGTTTATTCTGCAACCAATGTATTTACAGTAGGCTTAAGAAAATAACCTAAGAGATCATAAATTCAATATGCAAACATACTGCATAATAGCTGACATTTTCAAATAGACAACTTTAGTGATTTGTCTTTGTGCTGTCTCTGTCCTGAGAAAAAACCAGATAGATTTCTATACTTGTATCACCAACATATACATATCCACCCATTTCCAGGCTCTATATGTATTGCGCAGAGACATGGAAGAGGTGAAAAGAATTACTTTTGAAACTATTCTTTTTTGGGAGGACAGAAAGTAAATATGATCTTGAATAGAAAATGACCTAGTGCAGCAAAATAAAATCACACTGGTCAGATCACAACTGTAAAGAAAAGAAAATGGAATGGAGATTCAAATACTTCTCAAATGTGTAACAAAAATCATAGTTCATGCTGCAGACAAAAATATGGTAGCTGATCCAAATGTGTTCAGAAGAAATTGATGCACCTTTTCTTTTTCTTTCTTGAAAGTTGAACATGTGCCGTTTTTCCTCACTTTCTTGGGTTAACCCATCTTTTATAATAACAATGTAGAATTCTGCCTGATGGTGAACATAAGAAATCGCCATTTCAGGTTGAAAGGTACAGGCGTGTTTGTTTATGCACAACAGGTACATTAATTATTTCTGGATAAACAGTTATACCAGAGTTGTGAATGTTCAACCAGAAAAAAGGAAACAATAGTGTAGATTGGAAGATTTCAAATTCAGTGTTGTGTATGCAGCTGGGAAGAGCAGCCAAGCCAGAGGAGCTGACTCCAGTACAGCCATTAGCAAAACACATCGCTTCCCAAACCCTACCTTTCCTATTGCTGGTTTTAACGGCCAGCAAGTGTTTTGCTGTCAGATTGGCTATAGCTGCCAGAAGAGGCAGAGTTGTTGGCTAAGTGTGTTCATTAAGAAGCAATTCCTTTGCATGGCACAGTGAGACCATGCTTGTGACTACCAACTACTCCAGTCTGCACCACAGGAGGCAGGAAGACTGCGGGAGGTATTGCTTTTCTCCAGTGTTTCTTTTCTGTATGTAGCCAGCAATACTTCCAACCCTTCAAAATTCCATACCCACATAAAAGCTGTCAGAATCTCAGATCTACAAAGGTTTGGAGGCTCCAAATAATCAGTAATTGACACTGCAAATATTTTCTTTGAAAGAAAAAGCATTTAGTGTGAAAAGTTCTAAGTATTAAAATACCATTACTTCTGATAGTTGAATTTGTCAACCAATGGAGATAAGAGTGATAAGGGCTGGCAGATTTTGCAGCAAGGATTAAAAGACATTGAAATTATTACATATACTTGACAAAAAGGATTTTCAAATACCAACTTACAAGTGTCAGAGGAGAGAAGCTGAACTGTCAGGAAAAATGGTACAACTACTGAATTACACCATGTGGTCCAATGTCCAAGAAACCCAAAGGCACAAAGTGCTGCCACGGGCAACAGAAACAGCAGCACTCCAAAATGTGTCTTGTAATACATGGGGGTTTTGGTAATAAAGTGAAAAGTGTATGTAATATATAGTTGCACCCATTTGTGTTTAATCCTCACCTCAAACTTCTGCCGGAGCTCTGCGTTTCCATCTTCATCAGCATCTGGAATTGGAACATTATAATATTCACCTTCTTCTTGATTCAGCAGCTTGTACCTGTGGAACGTTTGAGAAAACAGTGACTACAGTTTAAGTGCTGTTAGATTTAACATGGGATTAAATTGTATTAAGTGTGGTTTGTATCAATGTCACAGATATGTGAAGAACCGCTTTGAAAGATCCAAAGCAAACTCGGAAACAGAAGATACTTAACCTAACATTAGAACTTTAATCCAAAACTACCTGCCCAGGCAGTTTAATGGAAAAGGAAATTCCACCATCCCGGGGCATGACAGGAGACATCAATCGTGAAGAACCTTTGTCTCCAGCGCTTCTATAGCCATAGACAATTGACAAAAGGCACTTTTTGAGAGAATGTGAGGAGTTCTATCCCTAGTTTGCTTGTTAGGAAATAAGATGGTACTTTATAACATCAGTTCCCATGTACTTTGAATTTGCAGAGCTATATATAACATGATACGCTTTGTAATGAATATATCATATTCATGGTAAAAATAAAAGTCTTATCACAAGACAATGTACACAGAACTGAGTGTACAGAAGCAGCTTCATGAACACCACCAAAGAAAAGCATTCCTTTTCTTATCCTCTTTTGTTATAAATAATCTGCTTCTTAGGTTTAGTTGCATTTTCAGTGAATACATGGCCTGAAACACAGCGAAAAACTCCAGACTGATTATATTGAAGAAAAATACTGGAATGTGTTATATTCTCTTCTCTCTTTTCAGCAACTCTTACCATCCACTGGCTGGCATTTTCATAAGCTCTGACACTCCAAATGAAAGGGATCCCATGAAATCATTTCTGGTTGTTCGATCCCAGTCCCAGACCTCTACTGATAACCGTCGATCTTTGTCTGTAGGTTTTAATTTACTAAAAAGGACAGAAATAGAGGAATTTTCAATGCAACACTGAAATAAAAGAATCAATTCATACACAGGTACTTCCTTGAAAGGTGTTACACTTACAATGTGAATGACTCATTCCAGTCTGGATTCAGAGTAGAACGGATAGTTTTTGTTTTTTGTTTACTTTCATTCTTAGGATCTGGGATGAGCTTCAGTTTAACATAGGGATCTGAAAGTCCATTTGGATCCATAGGAATCAGGTTTTTCGCTTCTCGCACTGTCAACATAAAACACAGCTGATTTGTATAGGACTACGGATCAACATGAAGAAAGCAGATATGTCAAACCAGTTACTGAAACGTTGGAAAATAAAACAAGACCTGAAACCCATTTGTCAGACTTGGCATGGAAGAAGCTACTTGCTGTAAAGTAAGGCTGCACTTAGCATTACTTATAAGAACGGTAGAGAGAAATGACAGGAGAGAAGAGCAATTCACAAACAAGAAGCACCTTTCAGGCAGCTCTTTTCCTGCAATGGAATGATTAAATGCTCAAATCCATCACTATAAATTTTTAAGCGCAGATCTTTTATTTCCTCATCAGTCTTAGGTTATTACAAATACAGAACTATCAGACAAATACTATAAAGGTGACATAGCCAGATCATAACAGATTTCAGAAGACAGCTTATTTGCCACAATCCTTCCTTGGAAGGTATCTAACACTAAACGTCCCTCAGATTCCTGGTTCATTCGTTGTCAGATGGAATCACTGTAAGCATTTTATCATGACAGCAACCGAAGTAAAAGTGCAGAGAAGACAAGTTTAAATTCAGCTTCACAAAAAATGCTAATGTAGCTTCTATTTTTGCAATGTCAAAAGAAGGCACGAAGTGAGTTAATATATCTCTTGTTGCTACTGATCCCCAAAGAGAGACAAGAATAGTCAGCAATCTGCAAGGGGTACCATTCCCGGCAAAGCCACATCCCTAGAACAAGACACGAATGATGGGTTACAAAATCGCTCTTCCTGGGGCTTGGCAGCTTTTGGGTTTCAGCCTGGCTGGAGCTCCTGAAGCACTTGTGAGGTTCATTAAGCAGCACAGGAGGCACTGAAGGGGAGTGAAGTATTCCAATGGATGAGCAAAGACAGCACCGCCATCCCCCTCTTGTAGAGGACCAGGTAACAGCCACATAACATTTATACTCCAATAAGGTTTTATTCTGCATTAACAGCATTGAGCCATCAGCTCCTGCTGAACCTCAGCAGAAGAGGTGAATTTCCCTCATGCTGTGCAAACCCCATCCCACACTGTTGTGCTGTGAGGAACTGCAGTGGTTGAGTTGGGATGGGGAATTCAGTGCTCACAACAGGGCATCTCAAAACCTACAGGGAGCAGCAATCCCCTGGGCTTATTTTGGGCAGAAACAGTTTCATTCAGGAATTCTTTTGTGAGATTCATAGTTTAAGATTAGAATTGTTCCTGGAAGGAAAATAAGAAGCAGCTTTGAGGGTGACATGGTTCTTAGGGTATGAAGGAAGACCAGCATTTAGGAGTCACTAAACTTTGGCTGTGTCCTCAGCTACTGCTTTCACAGAGTCAACCTCAGGAGGGCTTTTTAAATGTACCTACTTAACTGAAGAGATCTGCAAGGAAATTTAGGAAAGATCAACCCTTAAGTTACCTAACAGCTCTTGATGGAAAACATCTACAAAGAACTGAGCCTTAGAGCCACTTAAGAACTCAATCAGAGCAAAAGATAGCTATGGTTTGCTCAAGGTTCTCTCCTTCTTTTCCCCAGATTTAAACAGCATTTCATATTATGAATGAAAATTACAGACCTTCCCAGGATTTCAACCTGCTATTTCCTAGAATGGAGACTGAATGGCATCCAAGCAACACAGATATTTTATAAAGTCTCATTTTCTCTCATTATTTATAGAGTAAGAGGAGGACACTCTAATGACGAGTAAACCAGCAGAAGTATGTCTTTTCAAAGTGTCCTTTGTTCTCCCTTTAGAAATAAAGGCAGGGCTGTGGTGAACTGACAACTGTGTGCTACTGAAACAGAAAGAGATGGACAATGCATGGAAAGCACAGGACAGGTATGTATTCACACATTGATGTAAGTAGCTCTAGGCTGAGAGACTCCTTTTACATGATGGAAAGAGTGTTTCAGTATTGGTAATGACAGTGTTCTTTCAAATGACATAACTGCTAAGTAATGATTTAGTGCAAATCTACTACTTAGCAGTTGTGTCATTTGATTCACGCTGCAGAGGGAAAAAATTGGGGGAAAACAACAGCCACAGACAATTGGTAATTTCAAACAGTTCAACCTGCTCCATTTAATGAGAGAGGATTAGATGTGGTGGAACGAGTTGGAAGAGAGAAATACCAGATATAACTGGTACCTCATATCCAAAATGGCTGTAGAAAGAAGGTAGAGTACAGGAATGCAAGCTACTCACTTGGAACACGCTAGTTTACTTGTCAAGATAATTCTCAAGCAGCACAGATACCCTGATGTAGATTAATCACTGAAATTAGATCCTGTCTGGAAAGGAATCCCATTAACTTGAACCAACAGTTGATAGTGATTAAGTTTCATCTCTTAAATCTGTGTTTTTAAAATGAGGCAGAAAATGTGTATGGGCTAAAATTCTAAGACAAAATGTATTTCTATTCACTATGTTACTCAAGTAAAAAAAGCACCATGATTTAAAAGAACAGAACAGAAACATGCATTTTTCTTGCAGTGTTTCATCTGTAGTTTTCCACAACCCCTGTATGAAGCTCACAGTGCTTTGCAACTGGGGAAATGATAGCTTTCAGTCCAGAGAAATTGCCTCCACTCTCATTTTACTCTGAGTTTGCCTTTTGAGGGTCTCTGCATGCAGTGGCCAGCTGGAAAACCTTTTCTGTTCTCAATCCATGAAAAAGAAACCTTCATCCAATATTAAAATGAAGCACACTGAAAGGGATTGTCAAATACTTGTGAGGAATAACATCAAGATTAAATAACTTGCTTCAGTTGAACATTTACAGTCCCAAAGGGACTAAGAACCGTAAGTGAGTGAAGGATAAGTGACAGCTTTCAATGCAAATTGTTCGCTCTCTCATCTTATATGTGGTTTTATTTTGGGGTTTTTTGTCTCCTTGTACATAGCACTGGGACTGCACTGCCAGGTTTGGCACATGAACTATTGCTTCAAAATCCACCTTTTGATTTTTATTCTCTATTATTATTTCTAGATCTGTATTTTGGCATGAGTAAGGTGCAGAACTCTACGTGTTCTCCAGCTTCCCAGGAATACACACTAATAAGTTTTCCATTAAAATTACTTGAACAAATTCCTTCATTTTAACACAGCGCCTTCATGGTTAAATTTCACCTGGAGATGCTCAGTGTGAAACCCAGCAGTTTTGAGAACCTGGCTGGGTGGATGCAGAGCCCTTCTTGAGGCTGTGCTATGGGGAGCTCCTATGAGGAGCTGTGCTATGGAGAAAGCCAGCCCTGATTAGCCTTGATCCATGCCCAGGAACCAGCCCTGACAGCAGGAGGAGGTGGCAGCATGTGTAAGATGAGTTCTTCTTTTCACAGCAAACACATAAAAGGAAAAAAGCCCTTCAAATGCCAGAAAAGAACTTCAGAAATGAACTGGGAAGGAAAGAAGCAACATCTACTAAATACAGGCTGCCAAAGAAGTCATTATCTCACTCCTTGTTTTAAACTATCTGGCCCATTTGCACTTTTGTCTGCATAATTAGTACCCTTAGACATCTTTCTTCAACTGACTTAGCACTTCTTTTCTTGAGGAAACAGCTTGATGATACTTGTGCTGAAGAGTGCTTATCAAGAATTAGCATCTTATGTGGTCCACCTCTTTAAGAGCACTCTATTTTTAACAGAATAGGTCAGGTTTCTGTGAGAGGATTGAGAAGAAGAGATTCCCCCTCCTCACCAAAGGCACTACCTCTTGTGTGTGGCTGAAACAGAAAAAGTGAAATGAGAAATAAAGAAATTTAAAGTGAAATGACAAATAACACCAAGAAAACACATCAATTTACTGCAGTTGGATTCTGCTATAGCTGTAATGATGGCAAGCAATCTCAAACTGCTCTATAATTACCAGTTAATTAAACTCAACACTGTCACGGAGATGTCACTCTAATTTGCAGATGGCTGAAGTGAGATACAGCTCTGCATCACTTGGAGTGTAACTTGGGTGAAACTTAAACTACTACTTGACAGTTTTCTGTCACAACTATTAAGTTGTAACTATCCATGACTTCCGTACTGAGCAAAGTAGCTGGTACAAGGTACATTTCCCAACATTTTGTTCAGATTAGATTCTTAAGAGGGACTGAGAAAGCACTCAGGTGAAAATACATTAAAGAGAAGCGTATGGTGAAGTCTCCAACAAATCCAACACTGCCCAGGTTTTCCTTCTGAAAACAGAAATATTTGTCGACTTGTCACAGAGAAAAAATGTGCCATTTTCCTCCTCATGGCTAAAGAAGACAACATCATAATGGTGATTCAGCAGAAAATGTAGACTACTTGATGACTGTCCTATGGCTGTTCTTATATATATGCTACTTATAGCCAGCAGTATCCATCCAGAAGCCATGCCTAAAACTGGGACGCCCACTTTTCCAGGAATAGTCTAAAGCCATAAGCAAACACAGAGCTGGTTCTCAGGCATTCATACTTTAAATAAATATCTAAATAAGACAGAGTGGGCTGGTAGAGAACAACTGACATTTTATGTAAAGAGAAGAAATTCAGGCAGCATTTTGAGGGGCTCAGAGAGTGAATGACAAACCCGGAACTTCTTGCATGAGATCTTATAGGTTAAAAGTTGCGAGGCTCATGCAGTTATGGATTTATAACTTCTTGTGATACCAGCAAACAAATTTAGTCATGGGAATGAATAAGTAAATGCTACTGTCCCTGTAACAAAGCCGAATTATCAACAGCATGAGTTCACTCAGCTCCTTTTCAAGTGAGTCACAGCTACCTTTCTCCTGAATTCCCAAATGTTGATAATAAACCGGTTTACTAATCACAGCAACCATTTCTTGCCAATCTTTAACTCCCTGCAGGCTATTTAGATGAGCAGGAATCTCTCAATCACACATGAATAGCTGCTTTTAAAAGACGATTCAAGTCTCAAATGGTCTCTCTGGCAAACTATCCAGTAAATGAAAGAGATGGAGATGGCTGGTAGCTCCAGTACATCCTGGAGTTCCTGTCTTCCCACAATAAAGCATTAGTAAATTATTCCATAATTCTTATTACTTCCTTGAGTGATTTGATACAGATTCCAGTGACCTGCCCACTATACAGATTACTTAGGTGGATAACAGTATTCCCAACCAAGAAACTTTCTCCCCAGTATATTACCACACTCCCCTTACAGTTTAAAAGATTTACCTATTACTGAAAACACTCTTTCTCCCAATCTGTGTACTTGTGTTCTCCCAGTGCAGAATCTAAAGCTGCCTCCAAAACTGCTCAGCTTTCACTGAAGATTTATGCCAAGATTTTATTAAGGTGATCTGATTTTATTCAGACTGAGTGCTTGCCTGCTGGAGCTGGTTGTGACTCTTGTACAACTGGCTCCAAAACAGAGCCCGCTTTTCAGGCAACGTCCAATTTCCATACAGTTTTCATCACTAAGAGACCTTTCAGATATGGGACTTTTCTCTATTCCATAACTATTCCCCTAGCAGCTAAAATGTCTTTTAATATCCCTCCTGAGACCAGCATCTAATGAATGTAGACAACTGGAACTCCTGCCCTTCACAGGTGATTTACACACAAGAGTAGATGAACCAATGTTGCAGGATACTTCACTCCTCTGTATTTATTCATATTGTCTCCTACTAATAAAATAACGTACCGCCATCTCTAATGGTACTTAATAAGTACTTGGTGTCTGCAAAAGGCTCTCAGGCTTTGATTTCAACTCAAAATCCCACAGGAACAACTGTATTCTACAAGATTACCTTTATAAGAATTACCACCGTAAAAAAAGTACTACTGGGTGGTACAGGTACTTAATAAAACGTCTCAACACAAGATACATCTAATCATCTGAAAAAGGATTTGGACTATTGAATTTTAACTCTTATCTGTTTATTCTCCTACACAAGCATGTAGCATTTTAGTTACATTTGTTATATGCATGCAGATGGTCATTCCCGAAACGCTAATCTTGCTATTAAATGCTATGCATTGCCTGTTTTTTCATGGTAAATTAAATTTAATGAATGAAACGGGAAGATTTTAGCTGCTGCTGGGGTTGGCATTTGTAAAAGGCAGAGCTCTTTCTGTAATGAATGCAGCGACGCTGCAGGTTCTGGGAATGCCAGAAAAGAGATCAGATATTGGTGAGATAAATCATGAGATTTGTACTTTTGAGATGTTAAAAATGCCTCCCTCGTGCAAGTCATTATTTGGGATCATTTTACAGGTATTTGGTACTAAAAGCTGGTCAGAATATTCACCTATGTTCCCTTTTAAAGTTGTGGATATTATGAAATCAATGCTAACAAAGACAGACCAATACTGACCTAGACAATCATAAGTGGAATTATGCCCCTGTGCGTGTGTGGTGTGGGATCCTTCAAGGAAACAATTTTTACAAGTATCTAGAAATGTGCCCAAATTCCCCTCAAGCTTGTTTCGGCAGAGGCTCCTCACCCTGCTGCCTGCAGTGACCAGCGTGACAAGGCATTAACGTGCAGTGCCATAGGGTGGCTGAGCAGCCAGTCATAAATGATGCGAAAATGTACGGTGAGGAGTACAGAACTCCTAGGGAGATGATTACTGGAGAGCCTGTTATGTGCTCCCAACCTCTGCCGAGGTCGCTGCCAGCTTTCCTCTTCTCTTAAATAACAGAAGCATCAGTGAAGAATAAAACCAGATCTTCTGTACTCTTTCAGCTAGGAAAAATACACTTTAAAACCCTGAAAGCTCCGGGCTGTGTATACATGTATTTGAATAACATTTACGCAACAGCAGGGTGCATTAGCTGACAGCGAGTCACTAACACCCTGCCTCTAAACCAGTGCCTGTGTCGGGAGGCCAGTTCCTCAGTGTCAGCTCCTGCCAAATCCAACTCCCAGCAGCTCGCAGGTCACAGTTTAGGATCCCCATAAAGTGGCAGATGGGGTTACTTTCTCACAAAGGCTCCTGTTTACTCACTAAAAAAAGAGAAGTCAAAACTGTGATTCAGCACCTGCCAACTCACTCGGCAGAGCTCTAAATTATCAGATGGGTCAAGAAGTAAATGGAAGAGTGACAAAACTTCTAATGCACATCAGTGCAAAAGCGTAGATTAAAAATAGCCAAAACTGCTTCACTTTGCCTAAAAGCAAAATCCCCAACTCAGTCCAAACCATGAAAGGGTCACGAATTCAGTGATTTCAGAAAAAGGCAATTCAGGAGTGCTCCTATAAAAAGTGAACTACCATGTTGATTTACTGCAAGCGCAATGAATTATTAATATTCACTGTAACTCTCAAGCTAGTAGCTATAAAATAAACCACTGCTATTTAAGAACTGCAACACAAATGAGCACTGAATGAGGCATACTGACTAGCCCTGGAATGATGGCGAAGTTTGGCAAAGTATGCCCACACAAAATTCCTACTTGTTGGTGAAAAGCATTGCAGTCTCAAACGGTCACACAGAAAAGACTGAATGTCTACCTTCAAGCACCCAGATTGAGGATTTGCCCTCATAAACTGGCAATCATTATGCTTTCATATAGGACTGAATAATTTCCACTATTATTTGAATTCAAATCATACCAAAATACTTGGGTATTTCAGATGATCTGACTGACCACTGGCCAGCATTTGGCCACTCAGTTTTACTGTGTGTGTGTGTGCTGCGGCCTTTCTGGAAACAAAAGCTGCCACAAAACCCTCAAAGCAATTATGCAGAAGTAAAACCAAATTATGCTGGATTAAACAGTGTCCCGTAAATGAGCACATCTTGCAGGAGGTGTTAAGAGTGCTGCATCACTGATGCGTGCCCTGGCTGGGACTGGGATGGTTGAGTTGCCCATCAAAGTGATTTGCAAGATGCCAAGCAGAATGGCAGGTCTCCATTTAGCAGCACAAATGTTTCGCATGCAATCAAGGCTGGCTAGGATGGAATCAGCAGGAACTAATTAACAACCAAAACAGGATGCAGAGCAGAGATATTAAGGAATTCAGCTGAAGGAGTTCAACACCTACAGAGTAATTCCTTTGATAAAGATTCAGGCAAAGGCTCAAACTAAACAGCCAATCATTGATTATTTTTCCTGCTGTTCATAAACCTCCTGGGTGTTTAATTCACCTCCTTTCCCAAAGCTAAATGCAGTGGTGTCGTGCTTGGCAGCTCTGGAAACTGCATATTCTAGCAAAGGTTTGATTAATAAATATGGTAGAAGCAGTGCCATACTAGGAGAAAAGGAGTTCAAATGTTTTGCACAGGAATATGTCCATTACCTAACCGACAACTACTAATTTTCTTTTCTGTTAAACATGCACCAAACGTATCCGAAACTTCACCCTGTGTGGGTTTAGTCTGTATATATACATTCTTCATGGGAGAAAAAGGATCTGCCTTTCAGGGCAACTGGCGTTCTTTTTTAAAGGAGTTTTCTGAAAGCTTGGAAATGCTGACAAGCCTCAACCACAAGAACTTAAGAGCGCTGTAATTGTTATACATAACAAGGCTATAGCAAATGTTTTTCTTGGTGTCCAGAAACCCACTTCACTGTAGGATGGAAATGTTTTCTTTATAAACACAGAAGTAACAGCATTTGCCAAGTCCAACTGCACCGAAAGGAGCTACAGGAGGAAACCTACAAAACACCTGTAGCAATTTTACCACATTCACATCTCAGACAAGATCTGCTCTAATAAAACTGTGAACTGAAAGAATACCTATTTGTGTAATTGCCTTACACTGCCTTGGTACCACACACTTGTGACAAACGCTTTTGTCCATAGAAGACTATAAACCTGTGGAATCATCAGAAAACAACTAGGTGTTATTTGTCAAATGATGCGCATTATGGCAGAAAGTTTAAGCCATATTTAAGAACCCTGCTGCCAAGCAGCCTAAAATAATGCAAACACTAAATTTAGTCACTTGGATGAGTTTCGAATTAGTGTCTCTCATGCTACAGTTACTTTTAGAATCTGCATCAGCATCTATGAAATGCCTCGCTACTTAGAGAACCCACCTTTCTGTTAATGACAGTACCTTGGCCAACTTTACCCCTCCTACATCAACAGGAAGCTATCAGAAAAGTTAAGCAACAATTAGGTATCACTTGGATCTGCTCTGATCCTTTCTAACTAAAATGCATCGTATTTCTACACTTTACAAGGTCTGGCAGGAGAACGTGAAGCTGTTTGGATTTAGAGAAAACTAAGCTATGGATGAATACAGTGCCAGGGGTGTGCTGGTCCTGTGAGCTGTGAGAATTCAGTGTGGTGGTCTGATTTCCTTTCTGTTGGCTACAACAGGTATGGTTTCTATTGAGACTCACTGCCCACAGAAGAAATGTAGGAATGGTACCCTGTTCTTGTTTCACTGCGGATGCTGAATTCAGTCTCTTGCAGTACCAGTTCTGCAGACGTATCAGCGACTATGTGGACTTGTTGCCTTCAGTGCTGGTCACACACTAACCAGCACAGTCTCCTGAGGTAAAAGCTTTTGATAATTTGTGTTCTATGAGCATCTTCTAGTCCATTTCCTACATGATATCATACTTACGTTGGTTCTAGTTACTACAGCACATATTTCATATTTCCCTAAAATTCTGAGCCATAATTAAATCACGTCTTTCTTTTAGAATTTAAGTTGGTTTGCAGATTTACCTCTACATTTAAAAAAAAAATAATGATGATTTTGTTTGTTATTCCCTCCCTTATTTAACTTCTGTCCATCCTAATTCCTGCCCCGTGGCCTCCCTTAGAGTAAATACACTGCAATGTGACTGGCAAAGAAAATTGTTTGCACTATTTGTGTCCAACAGAAAGGCAAAATCAAATAAAGTTCACTCCCAACTGTACATTTCAGGTATCAGATATGCTCATTAAAAGCTGACCCCAGCTGAACAAGGCACACACAGAACAAATGTAACACGCTGCAAACACAAACTCTCATGCAGACCCTGAGTAATGAACTCCACTTTCTGATACAGAACAAGGAAGTCCTGTTGGAGCTACACAACATTTTATGTGTGTGTTTAGGGGGACGAAACAATCCTTCATCTCACAAAATACATCTTCCACAGTGTTCTTCTGGAACTTCAGAGCTACAATGGGTCGGTGGGATGAGCACAGCCAAAGCTCCCTCCTAAATCCTGGGAGAAATGAACTGCCACCGTCTCTTTCCTCCCCTCTCTCCCTCCTTCTCTTCTGGATAACCTTCACCTTGCAGAATGTGATGGTTTCTTGTTTATTTCACAACTCACCGGCAGTAATATTTGGGATTGAATCCAAGTTGCTTTTGTTTATTAAATACTCTGAAATGCAGGAAACAGCTCCTCAGCTGATGAAAGTCCAGCGTACTTCTGAAGATGACGGCTAACTTCCTGAACAGCTACAGCTATCCTACTGCGCTGCTCTCCACATGAAAAACTGACATCACAGTTACTTTCTAATGAATATTCCTAAGTTTTTAAAGCTATTGCTACAGCTTCCATCTGTCTGCTTATCTTTGTGGACACCAGCTCATAGCTTCTTGATTCAAGGACACGTTGAATGAAATCCTCACACTCCTGAAGGGAAATACTTTACCACTGGCTTTAACACACGAAGATGTGACACAGATACATAAGCTCACATCGTGTATTATACACTTAAAAATCTGCACAATTCCAAAGGAAGCTGTTTACCTGTTACTTCCAGTTTGTCACCATTGACTTCAGCTTTCAGATAAATCCTTCCTCTTTTCTCTGTGTGATCCATGCCACAGAGGCTTGGGACGTTTATTACACATTGCTTATGAACGTTCATATCACAGGCTGTGGATATAAAAGCAGTTCAGTCAGTCATGAAAGGCTGATAACATGACTACACTGCAAACACCGAGTGAAGAGAAAGTTAAGATTACAGCGCTTAACTGTTGGCAAGGCTTTCAGGTTACAGCTGTACATTTCCAACTGAAGGACATGGCTAGTTTGCATCTTGGGTTTTGTAGGCAGCGAATGAAACAGAGAATTAAATCTACTTCAGAAAACTAAAGGCATCATTAATGGAGCGCAAGGGCAAAGAAGTGAAAATGGAACAAAGATTTGCTGGGAATAAGATTAAGAAAACAGAGCACTCGTGCCCGCATTAGCAATGATGAGAGTTAGGTTTAAATTGATTATTCGATTTTTCTAGCAGGAGACTTCCAAGACGAGTGAAATACAAGTAAAATATTGGACTTTGGCTACCAACTGAACTGAAATTTCAGTCTTCAACAGCACATTCACCCTGACCAGTCTAAAAAGAGGCTATCTCAGAACTGGAACGGCAAATGCTCTTCAGCCACATCAAACTGAATACACCGTGTTCTCAGTAACAGAGGTGATTTTCATCAATATATTATTATAGTACTGAAATACCCACTTGAAATGTAACATTACTATAAATAGCTGACATTTGAAATGGTATTTTCTACAGAAAAGAGCTAAGAAGCTGTTACCCAGTGTTTCCACTTACTTTCTAAAGCACCCTTTTGGTAACACAGAAAATCTTCACTTACTGTCACATTTCATCCCTTGGTGCAGAAGCCCGTAAAGCAGTGACCCACAATGGTCACAGAAGGTCGGGCTCCCATAGGTGTGGATCTTAAATTTGTGCTTGCTTCTGGGATCCTGTAGGAAAAGAAATAGAAAGAGATTCCTTTGCTTTGACATTGTAAGAAAGACTATGTCAGAACTGTATCAGAGAACACAGGCTTGTTCCCGTGATTCATCTTCACTAAAACTCCCTCATTTACTGACTGGATATTGTCACCATTCTGAAAGGATGACACCAATTGTACCACGAGGTGAAGGAAGTAACTGCTAATCAGAAATACAGTCAAGTGGCTGCAAAATCAGGGCCCTGAAAATGGGACCAATTTGAAATGTTGCAATTTATGATCTCTATTATTGCAAATGAAAGTGAACAAATTCTAACTTGGCAACCAGTAAATATCTTCCAGACTGCTATTCCCATCTGATTTTTGAATAGAGCAACTCAAAGTGAGGACATTGTAAGGCCACCAGCAGCTTGGAAATGGTTTCTAATTTACGACCATTGAAGGGAATACACCCAAATCACTTAAATGTACGACATGTCTGAACACATCTGTTCTTTCTCTAGTGATATGGGTCCCCTTTGGGAAACAAAAACCATCTATATAAAAGGAAGAAATCCCATCTTCAGTATCTTCACCCACGGCAGGCTCATTCCACGTATACACAGCCACAGAACTTCACACACACCAGATTCCCACAGCCTGTTCCCAGCACTCGGAGATGCACACTGCCCAAATACAGGGTGCAACAGCTCTGTCCTCCTGGGCCCGCCACCTGTACTTCGGTACCCATTATGACCGATTTCAGCCCCAACTCTATTTTAGTCCAAGCTCTCACTGCACAATCTTGATCAGAAGTTGGGAGGAGCAGTAAGTTTTCTTCATTAAAAACACTCACTGGGGACTAAAATCAATTCTTGCTCGCATTCTGTTCAGAAAAGGCCATGCAACTTATGAAATGCTGGGTCTTTGATGCATCAGAACATCTTGAACAAAACCGCAACCCCAAAATGAGATGTCAAAATGTTTTTCTCCTGTTTACACTTTATATTAATATACCTTTGTATCAGAATTAACAAACTGCCTTAAAAAATAAACTGTCTCTTCAAGCTGCATCTGCTGAGAAAAGCTTTCCAAAAAAATCCAAAGCAAGGCACGGGATTGTTACACACAATGGAAAATCTGCCAGCTCTTTCTTCACGCAGAGCAGACTCCTCCAGGATAAGAGCTTCCGCAAGAAATAGGAACTTCTATCAGTAAGTATCATAAAAATATGACTAAGAAGGCAAAATCTCACCTTCAGAATTTACTGTTTTGCCACACTATGTTTTGTGAAGGTTTTCTGCTGGTTTGTTTCAGTAAGGATTCTTTGTGTGAATTTTTCTGGTAATGATTCTAAGTTTTATGATGAATCTACGACCATTAGTTTTCACTGCGCAGCCAGGAATTAGATATACAGTACCCAGGACAGCAAGTAAAGACTTTACATTTAGAATTCAATCTGAGACTATTTCACCAGTCCTGTTGGTTATGCAGCCTGAGATATGACATGCAAACTAATAACAACCACATTTATTTTGTAAACATGGTTAACCTAAATGGAATGACATTCAATGCTCCGGAGAACATCTGTTTCGTTATTTATTAAGGCTATAGCTAACGGTGCAGGTCATGGGAACGTTGCTTTGCTGAAGGATTATCTGATGGATTGCCTCGGACTATATGCCTTCCAAACAAATTAGAACCCATTTTCAAAGTTAATTCTTCCTTGAATTGTCTTATTTAGAAGACATAAAGGGACTCGTTGCCTTATAAATACACACACTTAACCACTATCTGGCGAGCACATCTGTTGCTGAGAAGGACAAACCCCCAGCTTCTAAGAGTGATACTGAATAAGCAGATTTTTAAAGTTGTGTTTAACATCTGACGTAAGTGGTATTTATAAGTATAAAGTAATGACACAGAGGGGAAAGAACTATGGGAAATTATTATAATGAAAGTCTAGTACATACATGGAACCTGTGTCTTATATTGAAATTGTATCAAACACTTCCAGATAATCCCATTTCAATCAATGGAATATACATGGTAATTAAGTTAAACAGGGGTGTGTCTGTGGCTTAAAAATGTTGTGACATGTAAGGACAGCTCTACCGCACTCACTACAAAACAGCGAGCAAGGGCCCATGTACTCCTGCACTTGGCTCTACGTAGCCACAAAACACGAGGAAGAGTGTTATTCTAAAGCAATGAAGGAAAACCAGGCATGTGAATAAATAAATCGGGTTGGATCAGTCCTATTTTCGGCTTCAATCTTATGGATTTCTTTTATTTTTGGTAAAGCGAAGTACACAAGCTATTGTTTTGCAAGCAAGTCTGAGAACATACAGAGAAAGATCGCTATACATCCATCAGAGATGTTAAAACCTTTTCATCTTATTCCCTATGTCAACATGGGCTCTTCACGCACTCAGAACTACCCTTGAACCTATAGGTTACACTTTAAGTAACTGTATTGCTAATAATTACTACATTGCCAGTACTAATTACCTGTATTATTAACAGCAATTAAGTTATTAGTTGTTAATGCGGTTTTAATACTTCCCAGTGTTAAATGTGCAGTAAGTGACTTACACAGATTATTGAGGAAACAGCACTGACGTTAGTGTTTTTCAGCTAGAGGGAAACTCCAGAGTTAGAGGTAAGCTCCTGTAAATTTTCTTCATATATCCCCTTTTAATCAATGTAAACTTTCAATAGTTCCCTCAGCATTGCTGGCAGTCATATTTCATAGTAAACACAGGGAGCCAAGCCAGGATATGACAGATGAACTGCCAAATAGTGGCTGCTATTTGCAAGAGAACTGAACTTTGCACTAAACTTGGCATAGATTAATTGTGAAACTCTAAAGGGAAAACCCACTTCTGTTTCCAAAATCCATCAAAATTATGAAGGGGGAAGTGGCAATGGGAAAGCAATGGGGAAGCGCCTGCTAAGTGATGAATGATATGTTCTATTAAAATGCATGTTATTTTCAGGCTAAAATGTGAATTCTTTGCCATTATTAAGACAACCCCCCGTTTTTGTGTGTACAGCTGAATGCAATATACCATTAAATGGGAAAGGAGCAAATCAGTACCACAGACATTTAAATATCTGTCTTTGAAAAACCTTTAAATCGGCAGAAATCTAGTCAGTGCTCTGCAATTCACTTGCAGTACAACAGTTTTCAGAGCCTGTAATGACACACATGGGTGCAGTATCCCTATAAAGATGAATAGCAAATAGTCTTCTGAACCCCATCAGCTCTGGAAAAATCCAAATATTAGTCATTAGTCTCAAAGCTGAGCCATGCTCATGCAGAGAGAGGTGGACACAGAATCGCATGGACCAGATCTGTGGTGCACAGACTTGTGCTATGTGGACCTATAGAAAGAACACTGAAAATGAAGCAGAAAGCTTTAAAACATAAATAAATGAGTTTGCAGAAGTGACTGGCCCAGTTAATCAGCTCTGCACCTATTAAAAGAGGTTCAGATTTGCTCCAGAGCCTGGCCAGGAGGTGGGCAGGAATTCTGCTGCACTCCAGCAGAGGGAAGCAGAAGAACACAGAGGCATCTCACCAGACCCACGCGTTTTTCACTCCCTGTCCTGCCATCCAACTCCATCTTGCCCCCCCTGCAGCAGCAGGGCAACCACCCCTGCTTTTTTCCTTTGTTTAGCTAAAATGAATCCATTTCCTTTATTGAGCACCAACAGAAAGCACCCCCCGGTGAGAAATCACTCCACCATTTTTCTGGCTCAAAGACGGGGGTGTGCAGTAATTGAAAGCACATGGTTAACCACCAGCACACGTCAAACTGTGCCTTAACACGCTACAAGAACAGCTTATGAGTGTTATACTGCTGAATTGCTTCTAAAAGCTCCCGTTTGATTATAATTTCATTCCTCTTGATAGCAACATTGAACCGGCTATAATTTTGTGATGATTTAATTCATCACATTGCTTTGAAGTATAACATATCCAAACCCCCACTTTGTGTGAGGTTGCATCAGTGGAGATTTGATATACAAAGCAGCATGATATTATGACTTGTTAAGGTCCCTTCAATAGCGTGCAACTTGATAGTACCAATAACTGTCACCAGAAACATGTAGCTAAGACCAAATCCTCTGAAACTGTACAGATCTTGCCTTTAATTCAGCATCTTCTGGGTGACACAGCCAGAACTGGTGGGGTTTTTGGAAGGGATTTAAATCAACACTGCAAAGCTGATCTGTCAGTGCCAGAGCCTGCACCAGTGATAAAGGTAGGGGAAATAATGACTGCTTTCAGTCATTAATACAACACACATACATTAACAAGGCATTAGGCAGGACATAAGGTTGATTTCCTTGTTAAACTGCCTATAGTTGGTGAAAGGTGTTTGCTTGGTTTTTTCCCATTTCTGAGCTATTTTGGAGGTCATTAAGAAGCAGAAAATGCAGAAGTGAGAGCGTAAAAATATGCTGGGAGAAACACAAAATTCTATTTTCCATTACAAAAATAACTTCAAGGAGTTCTGCAGCAGATGACCCGTAAGGTCCAAAGGCTGCGCCAGGGCTTGCAACAACAAAGAACAATCTTGTGTAAATAAATGCAAATAGGCTCAGTTTTCCATTTCCTACCTCCATGACAGAACCACGGCATTATTCTTCATCCCCAACCAAATGCTTACAAATACATTTATTTACTAGTTGAAAAGGTGTAAAGGAAAAATAAGGTGAAAACATCCCTAAATCCTTCACTTAGACAAGAGAAAAAAGTAATTTCTGGCATAAATTGTGGTACAAACTTTGAATTTCTACTGAAAACAGAAAGGGAGACAATACCTTAAATATATGCAAAAACCATACACAAATTGTTGTAAGAGATATGAGATCAACATCCCTCTTTACTAACAGAACAGCCCTGGAAGACTGGCAGGTCTGTTTGCCTCACATTAATACACAACCTTTAGACATTTCCTGCTGTGACGGAAACACTGAATCCTGCATCTTTCTTAGTCCCCCTCCAAATGTCTTTAAAGTATGGACTGTGAGGAGCGCTGCTCTAGCAGATCAATGGAACTACTGCAATCTGTACCAAATATATTTTCCTTAAACCAGCTTTAATTTCCCCAAGTGAATACCAAGTGCATAAAACGTATTTAAGAACCTAGCAAGCTTTTCTCTGTGTGAAGCCAAACCCCACATTCAACCCACGGCATCCTCAGGCAAACTTCCATTTCATTTATCAAAGTCTTCAGACTCCACTTCAGACTTTAGCTTTCCTAAACACCTTCCAAAGAGCAACTACAATATCTAAGACCCCATTCAGATATCGTGTCTGTCTGAGCAACTTTCTTCACTTTGCTATTTATTTTCCTATACAGATAACAAAAATTGGCTGGTAATGTGCATCGTCATTTGAGAAAGCAGCTTCAACCTCGAGGAACTGGATGCTTCTACTGGAAATAACCTCCAGGGCTTAAAATACAGCTTCTATGAACCCAGAAGTAAGAAACAGCAACAAGTCATTGTTTAACTGGTCACCAGCTTTGCTCTTCCTTGACTGAATGAGGCTGCATACATGGGAAAGGGAAAGCAAAGAGACTCTGAGACTCTTGGGAATGACTAAGATCGTATCACTTTTTATTACAAAATGTACAAATGCTTAAAGTTTGTTTGACGTTTCCTTCTCACAGCTGCCAGTGTAGGGAAGTTTTATTGCTTTTAGTAAAGCACAATAAAAGGTAAGACTTCTGCTGCCTGAGGAATCAAAAGCACTCCAAAAGGGATGAGGCTGGCAGGACCCCTGGAGACCAGCGAGTCCAATGCCTGGCTTAAAGCAGGGCCAACTACTGATGAGCCGTGTTCTGCAGCAACTCATGGGGTTACTCCTCCCAATCCCAAGACCCCGTTGAGCTCCGAATCTACCTGCCAAGCACTCCAAAAACCTTCTACATGGTGACACATTGCTGCTAAAAGTGCCTTCTCGCAATTAAGGAGCGGAATGACATAACCCGGCTTTCTCACTTGGTAAGAAATTATACACTGACTCTTTCCAGGAGTGCCACCCTCCAGGCAGGATTTGGAGTTTGCCTGTCTGGAGTGACTCAGGAACAACTCAGAGAAAGCATCCATCTCACCAGCATCTGCAGGGCGGGAAACCACATGCACTTCTTAACACTCTAGTAGCTGTTAAGAGAATGCCACAGAGTGGCATTCAACTCTGCAGTAACAAAGTGGTGAGATAAGAAAACAAAGACTAAGCAAAAATACAGGTAATAAAATGTACGTAAATTAGTCTCTAAGACTGTACAAGGATGCGATGGAGAAGAGAAGAGGCAGGCTCTTTTCATGATGGATTTCAGTGGTAAGCAGAGCCCTGAGCTGATGCACAGACACCACAGAATGCTGCGCAAACCCTGCTGTGCTGCTTCAGACCCATGCAGGCACAACGGAAAGCAGCAGCAGAACAGCAAGTTCCAAACACAGCCAATTCATCTATGGGTTCAAGGGCTGGAACTGCATTCTGAAATGAAGACTGATTCTCAAGTTCTGTAGAAGGAAAGTCTTTCATGATAATAAATGACACCCAATAACCTATTTCCCATCGCTGGTACTGAGACCACTTTCATTTTTTATCACTCTGAAGAGAAACAGGAAAATACACAGAAAAAAGTCATATTTAATATTGACACTTATCAATGAACAGTTTTCTTCTCTACTCTTGTGCTGAAGGGGACAACTTGACCACAATCAGAAATGATTCCAAGGCAGAGTTTTCAGTCCCCTCCTGGAATTCACACTGAATCACCAGTTTTAATTAAACAAAACAGGTGGTCACTGAATCAACTGATTCTGATTGCTGCCTTTTGTCCATGCTGTTCTTGTATAGAAGAGTACTGATTTGAGTTGGCAAATGCAGACAGATCTGCATGACTGAACTCACAGGGATTTGTAATTTCCTAATTACTGTAAGAACAGTTAAATTCCGAAGGGACTCGCTGTTTACCGGCCATTTTTGCTTCATGGTTTTTTAATGAAGAAACTGCAGTATAATTACAGAAGGTGCATAAACAAAGGAGTCTGTTGGCAACTGATTCATGACTAGGAAAAAATGGAGCAAGACTGTTTCAGATACAACTCAACATAATGTTACAGTGAATGAATCACTTCAATAAAGACTGAATCCAGGGATCTGGAGTCAAAAGGAGTACTAGAAAGACAGAGGCACAACTTATAAACCCCTCACATTATTATTTAGACATTTATTGATTGGGAAAACAGACACTTTTCAATGCAGAGTATCCTTTATGCCTAGAATACATTTTACAATATATAGTTTAACATTGATCAAATGGAAGTAATTTAAACAAATTCCTGTTGTATAAAAGAGTTTTGTACTTCCTGATAGGTACAACATGATGAATTGTTTAATATTAAAGTTACTCTGCAGTTTCTGTGCCTTCCAATGGAGCTGAAATGTGGCTGGCTGTAGTGCATCATGAACGTGATACAGGACTTGCCACCACTAGGTAATGTCGTCGTCACTGCACTGCGTGACATCAGGTTGCACAACGATAATTTTACACTAATTATTTGTGCACAATAAGATGATACGATTAAATTTGCTTTCCCATTATGTTCAGCTGAAGCTTCCACTATCGCTTCACTCACTTAAAGAGAAGACGAAATGAGATAAAGGCTGAAAATTAATCTCACCTAAAATGCCCTGGCTTTGTTGTAAAAGCAGGAGAGGATACATATTTATCCAAGAACACAAGGAAAATGGCAACAACAAACACCCTTTCAGAAGCTACGGCAGCCATAAGTCAACTTCACTGTCAGCGTGGTACAAATTAAGGAAGCATCTTCACGACCCCAAACTTCCTGGCTGCTGACAACAGCAAAAAGGAAACAAACTCAAGATTTCATTTGTAAAGCCAAACGTGCCCGCAGTTAGCCCTGGCTAACGTGGTTTCAATGAAGGTCTTTGCACCTATTAAGTGATAGATCTGAGCACAGACAGATAAGTTGATTTGCAAATGTCTCGGAGTAAAGCAGCGGCAGCACTGTGAGCGTAGGTGATGAATGCAGCTTGGAAGCTACTATTCTTGCCTCTAAGCTTCTCCAATATGCGAGCCCCTGGATAAGAACTGGTTTTCATTTCCCGTTCCTCCTCACACTGCAGAACTCTTCTTTCCCCTCTAAAATGGTGAAAGCTACCAGAAGAACCCACTAATTTATGAATGCACACCTTGCACGGTGGCACCAAACCCTTACCCTTATTTACATGGCACCTTGCCTCCTTCCCACCTCCCACTGCAGCATCTGTATACTTCAGTCTGCTTCTAAGTAAAGACATTTGTATGTCTGGATGTACTGCTACCAAACGGAAAATGTAACATCCATGTACATCAACATATGCTTCAACATCTAAGGCCAGCCCCACTAACTGCTGTACAGATTTGCTTGACACCAAGCACTGCAGGAAGGTATTTCCTGAATGGTGAAAAAGAAATCCAAGGAGAAGTTTGTCTGTCCTGGGTTATTACACATCCTAGAGCTGACTCTATCTTCACCTTCAGGTTAAGTACTGGCACAGTAAAAGATTCCTGTTGCATGCTCTCACTCAGCCTTTGGAAGAGTTTTCTGTATTCTCTACACAGTTTAAAAGGTACTTAATTGAAATGCTAACATCTGTGTGTCCCCCTCATCACAGACCCCAAAATCACCAATGCAAAACCAGTTCACACACAGAACACTGTAATAATCCTGGACAGTATTCTATATATATCCATAAACCTATGGAATACCACTCCAAGCAAGATGGCACGACAAAGTTCAACAGGGGTGGAAAGGCACATACATGCAGGAGTAAAATCAGAGTTGCAAAGAAGCCTTGCAGCCATGACAAAAGTCACAGTGCAAGAAGCTTATATTTCTCATCACCTTACTCAGTTCCTTATGTCATAGCCCAACAGCTCACTCAAATGCCAGGCCCATGGTATACCTGGCCTTCTGCAATTTGTAAAGAACAACCTTTTGTTCCTTTCCTTAGCACCGACACTTTAAAAAATCACATACATGCTAATAAATATATTAATATATTATGCTGTCCGTTACAAAATTAGGTATCTGCTTATTTTGCTATGATGGGGGTTGGAACTAGATGAACTTAAGGCTTTCTCCAACCCTAACTATTCTATGATCCCATGGCAAAACTGTGCTGATGGTGCCCAAAACCAGAAACGGCGATTTTTGAAAAGTCTGAGAAGTTCTGGGTTCAGAATCAGTCCGAATTTCACCACTCAACAGCTTCCTCGTGCCAGAACTTGCGGGGTGTCCTCCTGCTCCTCATTTGACAACTCATTAGAGACAGACACGAATCTGAAACACCCAAGCAAATTGCCTTCAAAGTTCCTCACTGAATAATTCATTTTTGCCTGACATTTTGTACAGTGGTTAACCACCACAACAACAACAAAAAGGCAGGAAGGAGGGCAAAATATGCATAATTTAAACATATCCTCTCAATTTTGCTCTTCATCTCAGCTCTGTCTTTCCAGAAGTACGGAAGCTCGTACCTATAAACTGGGCTATCATTGCACAACATGGGCAGGACTTTGTTCTCCAGAGACAAAAATTCCATGAGCGACTAGATGTATAAATTCTATTAACAAGTGATGGATTTGATTGAAATATGTTTATCTCAAATTCTACACCTCAAGGTGAAGAGCGCTGCTTTCAAGAAATCACAGGCAGAATCATATCACAGTAGGTACTAATTCACAGTCATTGAATGATGTTTTACATTTACATATAACCCCTGAAACACTATTTATGCCTTGAACAGATGTTTTTCTGTAAGTCTAGATAACCCTTCTATAAGGTAATAACTTTCTATAATAACTATAAAGTAATTCAAACGCATTGAATTTTGCAGACCAAGGAATATAGAGACTCATTGGTATTTATAGGGTATTCGGTATCTTTTCTATGGTGAAGTCAGTATCTTCTCTTTTGGAAAAGCCACCAAACCTACTCATTCAAGCAAAGGAAAAAACCCTATAAACAGGCAGCTAAGACTGAATGTGTGCAGTATGCTCTGACAATAGCTTTTGTGCTCAAATCCTGACCTTACAATGGCGGAGATCACAGCCAAGCTGCCTGATCCATACCATTTTTCCATGGTGGTTATTTATTAGCTGATCAAAAATTCAGAAAACAATAGTGAAACTCGAAGAAAAAGTTAGTAGCACACCATAAAGCCCTGAAAGAATGCCAGGCTTTTAGCACTGCCTCCTGATCCTCCAACATTTGGCAGTGCTACTTGGGATTGAAAATGAGAACTCGTGTGATTTAAAATGAGAACAACATGGAGAGAAAAGTGCTTCACTGCGACCACAGTTGAGAGCACACTTAGGTTAAAAATAAGAACTGACACAAATTCTCTGTCCCTTGGGGAGAATTTGACCCTTTTGAGGTTTGCTAATCAAAGAATCTGAATGCAGTAAGGATGCTGGAATCGCATTAGAAGGGTGAGCTCCAGTGCTTGAAGCCCTGAAAGGAGAATTTCCTCATGGCTGCCACCTCTGCTTTGTCCTAAGGCTGAATGAGTTTCAGCTGCTTCACAGCATCAGGAAAAGTCCTTACAGCATTTAGCAATGAATAATAATAAAATCTATAAATATTTATTATCTGGCAATTAACTCTGCACTGTTCAAACCAAGTTAAAAATACAGAAAGCCCTCACCAACCCATTCAGTACTATTGCAACACCACCTCCTTGCTAGATATTTTGCGAATGCCCGCCCTGAGACCATTCCATGCACACAAGTTTGTGATAAGCATATTTCCTTCTCCTTTAATGAGTGTTTTTCTCAAGGCTATTGATAGCAAAGGAGCTTCCCAGATTACACTGAAGGCTCTTCATTTGGAAGAAAGCCTGCACAGAAGTGTTCTGCTGGCAGAGCACTTCCAACGAAGGGAAGATGAGTTTAGACTCCTATTTTTTATGTCTCCAAAATCACTTGTGGGCAAGAGCATTGCTTAGGAAAAGCCTCCAACTATGAAGATTTCATAGCCGTAGAAAGCATTGTAGTCAATACCTATACCAGACAATGGGAACACCTGTAAATATTATGTCCTCCTTGTAACTGGCAAATAAACTAACAAACCAAGGCCGAACTTCCACACAAGCCCACTCTATGGCACAGACTGTAAGAGTTCTTGAGTTTACAGATCTCTTCTGCATACATTCCTCTTTCCTTTGGCATGAAAGCTCCCAGACCGTATAAATTAATGGTATCCTTCATGTTGCTGGGCAAGTTCATCCTCTTGAGCAATACTAGTTCCATTTTATACAGAAAATGTGTATCTGAGAGCAACAGACAAAAAAGAGCGAGCAAAAAATGAATAAATAGGGTTTTTTTTTTCTCTTAACAAATTTGTGACATTTTGGCTCCATCCTGGTTTTACAAAATGCAGTCAAAACCACATATTGGCACTCCCTGCAATGATTACACTGTAATTAATGCGCCAACATGAGGCAAGTCAGGCTGGATGCTTGTCTGCCCACTGCATCATGTACCACTTAGCCACGGTCTTTAGCCAGGAGCTCTGCAGACTGAGACTGCTATGGGGGAAATGGAACAATTGGAATGATCTTCAGTTGTATTCGTAGAAGGTATTACAGTGCTATGTTTAGTCAGGGATTATGAACCAAGCATCTATGAATACTGCTTGCATGGCAGCAGAATAAGTGCATTTTTCCTCATCCGCAAGTAATGTAATGTTCATAAAGAAAAAGAAAAGAAACTACTTTTCCTCCGTAATCCCAGTACACATATTAATGTAGGCTTTTACTAACACAGGCTGGTAGCTAGGCCTTTGTAAGGCTGCAACAAAAGCAATCATTAAAATTAATCCCAGGAACAAATGGAATTGCACAATATTAATCCTGCTGAAAGATCTGATGTGATAAACATGCTGAAGGCTGATGGGAGGAGCAAAGAAAGGAAGGAAAAATAAATCTCTGAAACCCAGTTTTGCTGGCACTGGTCAAGTGATGGGCCTGTAGAATCACACCACAATTAATGTTGTCAGTGAGATGCACATCTTTCCTCTGTTGTGGCCACCTTGGCAGTGATTTAGGCATTTGTAACCTATCAAGAAGTTGAAGGAAATTCAATTTACTTGAAGATAAAAAAACCCATAAAATTTAGGAAGAAAAATCCTTCCATAATGGTGCAAAACACAGAAAAACTTAAATGCAAACCAAACATTCATAAATTGGTAGCCAGAAATTACATTACGGCTCCTTAAGAAATCACAGAAAACCTCTCCTCACCATGAAATGCAACAAAGCCAAGATGACAATAATCGATGTCCTCCAGGTGAACTTTCACATTTAAAAGAAAACACATGGTTTCAGATAATGCTTTTACAATGTCCATAATCTAAGTTATTAGATGGCAATATCACGCAATTGGTATGCAGTTGCTTAATACAAAACCAAATACCTCTGCTACACTTTACACCGAGGATTTCATACTCAGGGAAAACCATCTTTTGTACTCTGCTCCTCACTGGGCCTTTGATTTTGATCGAAAGCAATTCAGATTTACCCTAACTGCTTTATCTGCAGGAAATCAGTAAACTTCATGAACTGGAGGGGACAGAACATATGAAGATGTACGAAAAGCCTCATATGGCTCCTAAAATCCTAATCTGATTTACAGCACTTCCATCAAATTCATGGAGCAGTTGTGCAAGTGAAAAACACAGAGTACAAAAATACACCACATTTTTTTCAGATGAAAATCAACATCTTCACCTCTTCCCCATATTCTAGACACTGTTGTTCAGTCAAGATCATGCCTGAGTGCTAATGCTACTTGGATTTTAGTTAGAACACTTCACATTGCCCTTTTACGCGATTAATGCCCAGCTATAATACCTCGTAACAGTGTATTGCAATGGGTAATGACAAAGCCATGCCTTAACACTCTCCCTCTATCAACATGCAACACTGCAATAGGCTTCAACTTAATATTAACCAACTTGCCCCTGGTTACTACGAGCAAGGTGAAAAACTCCACAAAATCCCCCCGAGCTGATTATGACTGACTGAATCCAGCACAGAAATCCATAAAAATGCATTATTTAAGGAAAAAAAAGAATTGAAAACCAGAAACATGTCAGTTAGAAAAATAAGATCAAATTAGACTTGAAGTGAAATACAACACATGGTTACAAGATAAAATCCTGCGATAATAACGTGTGAAACATTTACAAAATCCTATGCTCTTCCCTAAAGTAAACATACTCTTAAAAATATGTCTCTATTAACCACCAGTACTGTTACTCCCAAATTCACTCAACAGCTTTAAACTCATTCATTGCCTTATATCCTTGCCCAGGGTTTCTGCCATTACCTGCGTGCCCGGCTCGTCAATCACAGTATTAAAGATTGGCACCTCTCTACTGACATTCATCACTTCTCCATTTTCCTCCAGCACTTAGCATCATTAATTTATCAAGAGTCATTCCATTCAACTCCCACGGCTCCTTTAAGCATGACAGAGCAAGGTCTTGTGGCATTGTTTTTATTTTTTCCATATCTCATGTCAGGCACAACAAATGAGGCTGCTCTGCAGGAGCAGCCCCGCGCTAAAAGGAAAGCTTTTAGCACAGCTTAATACAAATATAAGTACTCAGAGAATAAACACAGCTCTATGCTGCATCTGTATTCTTCCATATAATGTAGCAGCACCCGGAACAACCAGACCCTTCTCATCCCCGCATTAGAAGATCTATTTGTAAAGTTATATTCAAGTATTGAGTGATTTTTATTATCAGAATAACAAGGTTTTTCTGAGATAGAGTAAATGTTGAGCCTGTCGATCAGGTGATGCGTCAAAATCTGCTGTCCTACAGAAAGCAGCACAACTCAGTTAACTCATTAGCTAATGCCAGACATGGTGCAAACCTTTCTTGGAGTGTCATCTGGGCAGCTTCAGAGGTTGCAATAAACCTGCTTTTTGACATGCCACATCTGATTCTCTAAGCAGAAGCTTTACCAGAAGTGCCAGGAGGGGTTTTGTAGGGTTGTTCAAGTAACTGCTGTTCTAGAACCCCCCAAATAAATCTAATAAGTGCAAAAAAAAAGTCTCTCACTTTCTTTTCTTAATCAATTACAAAATGATTTCATTTGAAAGGCACTGAACTACTGTCCAGAGATTTTACAATATGCAGTTGGCAGCCCTGTCCATCAGCAATCTAAATACCTACAACTAAGAGAAAGAGAAGAGAAAGAGATCAACAGGTTTGATCAAGTAAGACACTGATCTGTGCAACTAAGCCCATTGAGCTACTGATTTCATAGACTAAATGCAGATACTAGATCTTCTCTCCTTACTACTTTTTGTATTATACTGCATTTTACGTAACACAGAACAAACAACTGAAGTCTCACCCAACAAATCACTGCACCAGCAGCAATTCTCAAGTGCTCCAACAGTAAAATTCAAGCAGTATGCCCAACTGAGAGATATTAACTTGAAGTCCAGCAGCTCTGCACTTATTTCTTCCCATTATATATGACCTGGCTACGTTGCTGCACTTCATCTTCTGGCCAGTGTTTCAAATGTCTCACATTCATCTGTGCTCCTGGCCTATGGATGGTGACAGAGGCTAATCAAGTATGGATTTAAAACTGCAGGAATGACTTTATCCAATCATTTGGCCTATCATTTTTCCTTTATTACCAGCTACTCTGTCAGTATATGTACCACGTCTGATTTCTGCTCCAGATGCAGCTCAACTTTCTTACTGGCCCTGAACATTTATACTTTCTTTTTGAGTGTGCCAATGAATAATAGATTTCAGACCCAACGTGAGCTATCAATACAGATATGTTCTTGTGTCTCCTAAAACACGAAACATTGCAGGACTGGGTTTTCTTTTTTAAACAATGTCAGGACCCAATATAACTTATTTATTTGGTAGCCTAAATTGGGAAGAGTTTAGAAAGCAGGTTACTTACTGAGCCAGTAACTCATGTAAAGCTCTGATTTCACAGTACAGAGAATAAGCAATCCACTTCCCGTAAAATTACTGCCCCCCAAAAGCACAGAGCCAAATACATAAAGTCAATATACCATGTATTCAGTGAGACATATATTTGCGCACTCCTACTCCTTTAGGACATGCTGTGCTGATTCCCAGGAAAGCCTCTTTCCCAAAACAAACAGTAGGTAAAAATGACATATCCTCAGGTCCCCTTTGGATTAAAAGGTATCTGAGCAGTGCTCGGCATAAAGCTGCAACTTCCACACTGCAGTTTATAGCAGGAGCCCCCATCTATGCCCTACCTGAACCCATCCATCAGTGACCCCACCAGCCACCAGACCTTAGTGAAGGAGACACCAGCTCTGCCCTGGAGTCTCCACCAGCCCCATCATCCAATATGTGGAAGAGATCCGAACCAGAAGATGAGGAGGCTGCTTTATGCCCAACTACTTGCTTTTCTTTGAGATTCACTCAAGTCTTTCCCTGAAAAAAATTACATATCATTAATTCAACACAAATAATAGCTTATTTTCAGCCTGCTCCAAGACTGTACTAAGTAACTATACTAAAAACAACAGGATGACATTCTGTCTGTCTAAGCAAAGACACTGTGAATCAGGCACTTGGTAAATCAAAGCCTTCTCTGTTAAATAAAGAAATGTTGGATGCACAAACTGAAGTAATGCCTTAAATATTAATACTGGATGTTTCTTAAGATTACATGTTTAAAAACCTCCCCTCCAGAGAACAATGTACACAATTATAACTCTCCTTACACAAACTGCCCGCTAAAAAATGAACAATAACAAAAGCCATGGATGAAAAACACTACAGGAAAGTCTTAATTATGCTGGTGTTAATGAAAAAGAAACATTACATGTTAAATCTTTACCCTAAAGCTTTCTACACCTCTCCTTAATTAAACATGTGTTTGTGCTCAGATATTACTGGTTCAGTGATCATGCCCACAGCATCATGAAGTGAAGAGTTTAGAATAAGAAGTCAATCCTGTAAAATGGTAATTTATTTTTGTAATAAATAAATTATTCTGTAATAATTTTGTAATTATTTATAATATAAATGATAAATTACTTTGTAATAAATAAATAAATCCCTTGCAGGTTAAAACTGCAATATGCAATTAAAACCCTAACTCTTCCTTCAAAAAGGGGGTATCTGTAGGGAGTCAACGGATGCATTAGAACCGTTAGAGAAAGTATGTGACCAAGGAATAAAGAACAGAAATCAGAGGCAATAAAATTAAAGCACAAAACCTGGAGATGCCACATTAATGGAACACTGTAAAGAGTGGTTTGGGAAGAGCCATTTCCTGAGCTCCTTATACTGTGTGATGGTGGATATGCAACACATCCAGGGCATGCACCGGGCTTGGATCAGGCTCCTGTGAGCAAAGACCAACATTAGATCAGGCAATTGCCATTTTTAGTGCACACTGAGCCAGCAGCAGAGCCTAACACATACTCAGCCTGCAAGTAAATGTTCCATGGACCTCGTGTGACTCCAGGCAGATCTCAAAATGATTTCCACTGGTTTGAACGTTTGGAAACAACCTTAACGTACAAAGGTTGAGATGCCTGTTATATATCTAAGAACAGAGCAGTGATTATGCCAAGCACAAGGAACAAGGTAGAAAACACCTCTGCCACCAACCTCCCAATCTCCAAAAACTGTGCTTTAACCAGTGGCAAAAAGAAACTTCTCCTTGCATAAATGAGTGCCACATAAACAAGAAATCAGTATGCTGACAATGAGATATTCCCATTGTTGGGGCCTCATGAATCCTGAAGCACAGACATCTGCTTCCCGATCTCTGGGGTTTTGAAGTATTTTTAAACTCTGAACAAAGAACACTTAGTACCACATACTTCCAGTTTCACAGCTGGGTTATTTTAAGTAGGCAAAAAACCTCATTAGAATGTAACTTTCTTATTTTGAAATATTTTAGCTTGAAGTTATTAATCTGTCCCTCGAGAATTCAGAACATCTTAGAACAGTGGTTTTAAATATTCAATATCTTTCGAAGACAAAATCTTCTCACATGGCCTTAAAATAAATGCCTGAAATATCGCACTATAATAACCCAGATGGAGCGCCTGTTAAAGGAGGGATTCAGTTCCTTGATTACAAAACTCTCAATCTCCAATTCCCTCCCCTCTATAAGGCAAAATGCTATCCCATAAACATTTCCTGAAGATGAGAAGCACGTACCATGTATTTCCACAGCGCTTTGGGAAGGCAGAGAGCTCCCGACATGTACTCTCTGCAACATGGGGGGTGTAGGATGGACGTAAGGTCAGGAGAATGGGAGTTCTGTCCAGTTCACCCCATGACCCAGGCAGGACTCGTTTTCCCTGCAGCTAATTATCAGTTTGCAAGATCCTTGTGTCAAGAGGCCCTTATCTTGCAGAGACATGGAGATGGCTGTGGAGTGCCTGAAGGCTTGCGAGAGGTGCTGGAAGAACATGGAGTGTCAGGCTGACACCCACTCCTTGCTGTGCTGCAGCAGAGGAGGCACACGGTGAGGAGCATCAGGGATTCCTCAGCACAAAGGCAGACAAATGAATTCCTAACTGGTGGGGAAACCATCAGGAGGAAGAAGCCGTCAGATGAATTAACCCATGGAACGTGCGTTCAGTCACAAGGACCACAAAGCGTGGTGGGATGGATGGAGTGTCCTGACAAGCAATATACAATTTCCTTATGAAATCAACCTAAAAGCTGGGAAAGTACCTGGTGGCAGTAAGAAGCGTGCAGCAAGCTGAGCAGAATCTGTGCCAATATTAAAAGCCTGCTTTCGCATTTGCTACTGTTTCATTACTGACTTGACGATTGTTTCTAGGTTCTTAATGAATTCAAACTCAATTTACTCACAGTAACATCCAGCTTCAGTAAATTTTCATCTTACATATTGACAATGAAATTCAATTGCCCTCTTTAGTGCAGGATGACGAATTTTGTAGCTAAATCTTGAACTTCAAGTCCAAGTGCTAACAGCTTCTCCGTCAGCCTTCCCTGAATGACACAAGCAGCCAGCAATATTAGCTTACTTGTGACGCAGAACAGAGAGGACAAAAAGTCATTTTTCTTTTCTGCAATATAATAAAATTTCTTTAAAAATGTCACCAAATAAGTTTTAGAGAAAATGGTGGAATCCTACTGCAAAGTCACAGCATCTCAAGAGGTATTCACAGAGGGTATTTCAGCAGGCTTACACAAAGTCAGGGCAGCGAAACACCCCAAGGGAAAACCCAACGCAGTAAAGAAACACAGTTACGAAGTGCTTTAGCTTCAAACATGCTGTTAAAGAACTCCGTTTGCTTTAGACTGAGTGTTTTAAGTCTGCTGGACAGTTATTTACAACAGATTAATCTGTAGAGCAAGAACTGGTTGTATGTTTCATTGTCTCTTCCATTTTCGCCTCACTCTCCTGCATGAACTATGAACAATATTAATTAGCAGAATCTAAGGATTCATTCTCATTGACCAGACCTGCAGCATGCTGCTGTGTTCTCCCGTTCTCACCCTTCCAAGTGCAGCCCCAAACGAAATCTAAAGGCCACAAAGGAAGGATGGCAAGATAAAATGATTTTATCATCTGAAGGAAAGGTGGGCAACTGCTCAACACTTCTGCCAGCCCGTTAATGAAGATACTTTGGCAGCATCTTCTGCAGAGACTACTTCCAGCAAGAAATGAAACACCATCTGCATGCATAGAGAAGGGAAAAACAGTGGCTTTGTATTAAAGATGAGTTTCTGATCAGCTGCCCGGTATTAGAGGAGATTCAAGGCTCGATAAAGTAATAAAAGGCTAAATTTTTGTGTTAAAAACGTGATTAATTAATTAATTAAATATAGCAAACGAACACTGAAGAAATACACCGCTACCAGGCAAGTGAAATCCCTCTAATAAGAGCAGAATCAAAAATCATAGTTTACCTAATTACAAAGAAAGCAACTATTACATCTGACTGCTTGTAAGGTCATAACTTATAAACCAATCGGCAGTTCATAGTCTTTACTGATTGCATCTTTTGCTATCTGCTCAAGAAGAAATGCCTCAAAAGCTCTTAAATAGGGCTGAAATTTAAGATACCACCTGAAGCACAGATTTAGTGGAATAATTCAATGCTATTAATTATCATTAGAAAAGTTACACAGGAAATGCAAAAATACTGCAAGATTTTTCATGTCTCCTCATTGTAAGCATTAAGTACGGAACATCTGCCAAGTCATCACACACGAACCACTGTAGCTGGTTCTGTCAGCGAAGTAAAATATTGTATCTATACTAAGAGCACCCCTGCTTACTGTTTGTAGACAACTGGTCCTTTCACACCTGGTACAAGAGACCCTCACTTCCCCAAAGAGCCCTGCAGACGAACTTCTGAGCATCAGGAAAACATCAGCAGCAGACAAGATGATCGTGAACTTAGTGCAAACGTTGCCAAAATTCCAGCTCCAATAACGACACCTGAGGATGGGATGTGAATTGAAAACCACTGCAAACCACCCAGGGGTTTACTCTTTAAGTTTCTGTTGTAAGTGGAAAGAGACACGTTTTCATCTCATTTTAGTAAAGCAAATTTGACATCTTTTCCTAACTTTTTTCAAGCAGGCAGTAAGTGCTGTCTCAAGAAATAAGTTGTCTTAAAGGGACTATACAGACTAATAACATGCTTTGAAGAGTACTAAGGAGGTCAATCTGTCCAATTCATTTCAATTGAACTAGACAGAGATGGTATATGATTTAGTTTAATGAGGCTGTAGATAAAGAACATCTCCACATAAGGCATGCCAGTCAAGGATAAATCATTAAATAGCAGCATATACTTGAAACTACTTAAGGCCAAAAAAGCTTGCTGCATAACTGAGGGCATTGGTGCAGTATCCCTTTCCATCAAAGGATCAACAGAAAGAAAAAGGAAAATCCCATCAGAAATAGTAAGGAAAAACTACAGAAGGCAATATACAAATGTCTAGTAAATTAAGGAAAGAGAGCATTTTGAGAAAGCCGTATTTATTACAAAAGTAATGCTAGTTCTTTCATTATAGAGACATAATACAATAAGGCATAGTACCCTACCATAAACTATAGTTACAATTAAATAGATTATTCTACCCATCCATTAAGCAGATCTAATTATGGAATATCATTAGCAAGGACTTAATTCAATTGTTTTCTTTGTTTTTTGATTACTACCTATTAGTTTTCTCCCTTTACTGACAGACTTCACTTTTAAGTCGTTATCTTTTAAGGCAGAATGGCATTAACAGACTGGCCATACTTGGATGATTTTGCACAAGGCTGGGGCTGCTGGAGAAAAATGGTTTTCCTGGTCTATTTTTCTCCATTATTATTCCAGCCAGATTTTGGAACCAACAGTTTTCCTCCCTCTGGCCTTATTTATACCTCCACCTCTTTTTATCACAATGAATAAAATGTGCATAAAAGCCACAAGGCTTACAAAAAAAGACGGAGGTGACAGTGTAAATGCTATTTCAGGCAAAATACATGGTGCTTATGGGTGCATTTACTTCCACAAACTCTGCAGAAGCTGCACAGCCCATCATCATGACCTTGTGCAGGGAGACAGAGACATCCACCTGCAAAAGAAATGTCTCCTGACATTTGAGTCTCCTAGAACAGGAGGACTGCAGGAGTACACCATATAATACCTATGGCATCATTCCTTATTCCATTCCCTACTAAATGGATTCTACATTTTATAGGTATCATTTAACATCATTACAATGGCAGCAGAGTGTGTTTATTCCATCGTCACTAAAGCCAAAGGTATTTCTGCCTGGGAGTTTGGAGATGCACTGAACCCCTCTATATAATCAACATTTTCCTGAGCTCTCTGAAGGGAGCAGGGGCAACACAGTACATTTTGTGTCTTTTTAGCTTCTATCATAGCTGTAATCTTACACAGTCTTTATTTTTGTGTTAAAGAAACAGTTTAAATACCAAGTTTGTAAATCAAGCACAGTTCATTAAGCGCTGAAAGGACTCCCACTGACTTGGATGCAGATTCTGTACTAATGTTAGAAATGCCCAGAAACCCACTGTTTCTGAGACCTTTTCCTGAATTGGCCTTCACCATCATGACTGCCAAAGCAGCTTTTTGCATTCAGTAGGATTTACAGAACTCAGCTGTTTGCCCATTCAATTCGTTTACGCTCTCGCTTATGTAGAGAGTCCTTCCTTGAAAAATAAATGGTTTCTTAAACCTAGTACGTTGAGCCAGTATTACCTGCAGTCCTGAGGCTTTTCCTTCCATCCAGGTATCACTTGATAAACATGTAAGTACCACAAATACTTTATGATATACGGTGATAATGTTTATGCACAAATAGGCACACAACTGCCTAAAAAAGGCCACTGCAAACAGCACGTACCTGATTATTTTAAACAGATAATTTTAACACACTGACACGCTTCCAGGTTAGGTGATGATTTATTAGTCTAACTTTCAAGGCATCAAGTGCCTGCTTGCAGCTCCTGTTGACTCTGCTGGCGAACACAGGCACTAATGAACATGTAGAATGAACACTATCTGTGTGTGCATGTCAGACGCGTGTCCATGGATGAGGAATTTAATATCCTCTTTAGGGCAGGGCAAATTATGCCAAAGGCCTTAATTAGAATTAAAGACTAAAAATCTCCTGTTAAACACATCAACAACATGTTCTCAGAAGACAAACAACCAACCTTCTACTTATTAAGGAGGAACCTGATTTTGAAATGTGATCATTCTGAACCACAACTTCAGGAAATGTTTAATTTTTGGAAGTCTGTATTGATTAAGACGCATTGGTCTTTTATTGCAGTGACTAATAACCCAAATTCTTAGAGGGTATCCCAACAGTATTGGCAAAACAAGCAGTAATGAACCTGAGCGACTGGACTGCAGTGACAGGAGCAGATAGATTAAAAAACCAGAATGCAGTGCGGTGACAGCTAATGGGAAAAAACCCCAAAATGGCACTTTTCTCCTCATTTATTTTAGAATTACTTGAAAATAAGCTTTTATTATAATAGCCATTTCTGGACTATTATGTCAGTGATTTAATCTAGATACACATCATATCTCCTCACCAGGGTGCCTGGAGTAGTTCAGGTACATGTTCTGGTGCAGCAGCAGTCTCCTCATTTGACCCAAGGGCTTTATTGTTACCAAATATAAAGCACTAGGAAACACTTTGATTTGATTTGAGCTTACAAGATCAGTAAACAGCTGCACCTCCTCATAGAGGAGCAAAGGATTAGGCTACAATGGTAGGGTAGAACATTTTCTACTCCCCTCATTATACAATGTGCTTCAAGCAAATAATAATAATGATGAAAAAGGATGTGTATTTCTATTTCTCTTAATTCTACCTCTGTGTGGCCTCTTTCTAAATTAAGCACGTTAAATATAAACCCATTTGTGTTTGACTGAAGTCTTTCATATTGTTTATCGCATCCCCTCTTTCTGCAGGAATACTGAACAAAGTCTGTTGATTGCACAGTTCTCTCTCCTCATGAATGGTCCAATCACACTCTTGGCACACGCAGATACAAGTAACAGATGTTAAATAAAACTCTGAGGGATTACACATTTCCCATAAAAGTTACAGGACTGCTTTCATTTCTGCTGCTGGGTTTTCCACTATCCCATCTCTTTTGCTTCTCCAAAGGCATGTTCCTTCTTCTTGCACCCTTTAATGGCCAGAGCCATTTGGGAGCTATCAACAGAGAATGTTCAATTCCCTTATTCTAATTGCCACTATTAATCCAGAGTGCTGGCTTCATTAACATTTAGAATCAAATAGATAGAACAAATAGAACAAAATCAACATGAAGAAACTTTGATAACCACATAAAGGCTCTGGTTATTAAAATTCTTATTTAATTAAATGAAATAAAAAGCTCTTTAATATTGTAAAAAAAAAAAAAAAATAATGTTATTCATGTACATTGAGGAATAGGATTTTACGTTTCCGATTCAATACAATATGGCTCATTTACCTGTAAGTAGGTCAATCTGTAGGTACTAGTACAGACCTTGGGAAATAAAAGTGGATTTTGACTAAAGAAGGATTTCATAAAGCTATTGATAAGAAGAGATCGCCAGGTCTTCTCTTCCTGTTGCACGTAGGATTATAGGGCTCAAACTGTCTTCAACAAAATGCAAAGAATTTTCTCGGGAAGAAAACTGCCATTTGGGATAATCCCAGTTTGCAGACCAAGGACCTATCATTTCCCATCTCGTGATAACGTTCATTAAAACCAATTAAGACCCTCGGAGTCAAAAGATGCTTTTTAAAGAGAGGTTACATAAAAATCACTTTATCAATTATACTGCTTCTAGCAAATTTAGATTTAATGTCTGTGAAGTTAACAATTTGCTATTACTGTACTACTTGCCCAGTGCAATAGGGTCTAACCTAAATAGTTACTACAATAAGTAGGTTTCAAAAACCTCTAAGTTTGGGGCTATATGTATGTTATATGCATTTTATAACTATTTTTATATAGGGTTTTATCTCCTTTCTGGTCCATTCTTTGCTGGTCTGATGCTCCTGTTGCCATAGAAACAGACCTGAAGGGAGCTTTGTTACGGATCACAATGGTTTTCCCAACACAGAGACGTTTCTTTCATACCTTAGTTCTGCAGGTACCTTCTCGGGGGACAGAAAGAAGAAAGGATAAATCAATCAGTGACTCCTCTCTATTAAAGTTCTCATTAACGGAATTTATTACATGCTTTTGCTTTTAGTTTATGAGCTCAGCCTATGATCACTGGTACTTTAAGGATTAAGTTTCATTAATTACATGGGCCACGCTACAGTGTATTTATTTGCAAGGGAATAGTGGAAATCAAATTACAAAAGGAATCCTGATTGCTGCGATGTTACTGCCACAGAAGCACCATGATTTATTTTTTCAGGGCAGGTAATATGCAGTTGGTTTAAGACCTGTCTGCATCCAGTTTCATCTGGTTGTCACAAAAAATCCAAATGTGAAAATAAGAACACATTTGGTGACAATAATACCATCTAATAAGCGCGCCCTAAGATCACTGGATGCTTCATGATAAATCCAGTCTTTTGCAAAAGCTGAAGAAATGCCTATGAACTATTTGGATCTCTTAAGAGCATCACCCCAACAACAGCAAAAATTAAGAGGAAACAAATGAGCTACCAAAAGCACGTCCAAGAATGAAACCAAACTGCTCTTGTTTAATTAAAGCTACCCAGACGCTTTACCAGGACCACATAAATGGAACACAAATGGAAAAGGATGATGGCTGCTCTCCTGCCAGACACGACATGTCACAAACCTCCCCTCCCTGCTCTTCCCCTCTTTGTCATCTCTCTTTTTCAGGGTCAAATCACCTTGATAAAAGAAACTTATTCTCTCCTGCAAAGTACAAGTTGTTCTTTTCCCCCCAGCACCATGGGTGGTTTCCTGGAGTTGGCTGTTTTATATTAAGAAACTGAGGCTGTAGCAGTTTAAGTCGGCCCCGATCAGCACAGTTCTGCCAGCACCCCAAGGAAATAGCTACCAATAATTTACAAAGATGGGTATGCTCTCTGGTGACACATTTGAGAATTATTTGTGGCATATGGGATCTACAGTGCTTTTCAAAAGCAGCCCACTCGTTTCATTCCAAATTGAGATTTCATCTAATTTTGGTGTAAGAACTGCCACCTCAAAAACCAGCCCGTGCTAAAAGCATTTGGCATTCTGCAAGGTTTTCTCAGTGGTCTGTGCATGTTCCCTTGGGCTACTAAGTTCAGTGTGCCATAATTAGGCTTTTTCTTAAAGAACCCCCACATGATTGTGGGGATGGTACCTGCTAGAAATGTCCATGGTACATTTTACACGTGACATCTCACGCAAGGAGAGAGTCTTAAGCACTCTTCCTCCTTAAACCCCAAAATCACGTCATCATATTTATAAAGAGCAAATATAAGATGACAAGGAAATAATCAAATTCAATTCAAACTGCAGAGCTAACAGTTGGAAAATAAGGAATAATGTCAACTTCAATTTGGGGAAATACAAAAAGTTTTGATTGGAAAACCAGCACCCAGCAGATTGCTTCATCAGTTGTAGTTATGGCCACTAAAATGCAACCCTATCAACAAGATTTCTTTCTACTATTGGGAATAACTTTGCTGAGAGTTCTCCTTTTATAATATCACTGCCTAATTGTTCTCCAGTGCTAACGTATGAAAATCACTGATATTTTTAGAGCCATCATTTATATATATATTTCCTAACCCTCTCAGCAGTACTGCCTCTGTTCAGCTATTAACTCTTACAAGGATATATGTGTTATGCTGTATATTGCACAGCAAAAGCATAGAAAATGAAAATATGAATTCTATTTTTTATGATGCAGTTATTCTGCATTGTTCTGGATTGGGAAAATAAAGATACTCTTTGTAAATAAAAAGCTTTGAAAAGCTATGGACTTTCAAAGCTCACAGGCTAGAATAACAACTAGTTAAACTACATGCCCTGTGTGTCTCAGGTCCAAGCTCCATGAGCTGAAAGCCAGAAGGGCTGCAATGGAAGACCTCCGTAGATGTGCCACTGGAGTCACACGCTGTGTGTAGGCAGTCACCCGTCACATATTTCCTCCAAGTGGGGGGTGTATAAGAGAGGATTCACACAGCTCTTGGCAATACTGCAGTAAAATTATTCCATGCGTCTTCTGCAGATGGACAAACTACGAGAGTCAATTCCGGGATTGTGCCGTAGGCAGAGGGGAGGAGCAGGAATTGTAAGTACTGATAAAAGTTGGTGAGCCTGTTCCTTTGCAATTTAATTCTGTTTCTTGAGGATCATTCACTGCAGCTCAAAAGCTGTTTTAATTGCCACAGAAGTAGCCTGAGCTTTAAGTTAGGAAATAGAAGGTACATCTCGGTAGATGATAGAACAAGTTTCAACACACAAACAGCTTTCAAGCAGAAGCTGCTTCCAACTACTTAAATGAAGGCATTCAGGTGAGCAGCGCAATGAACACCTCTGTACAGCCAGCTAAGAGCAATTAAAACCTGTCTCTGGAGGGCACTGAACAGTTGATCAGCGCATAAGCTGCGCCTGGGTACCGAGTGGTGGTAAAACTCCCACAGGCAGGTGAGCAGCAAAGCTCTGACACAGCCAGCGCTTGCCAACGGGTGATGAACATAAGGTGGAGAGGGTGACATATGGCTGGATTCTGTTCTTTGGGATGGGTGGGGAAAATAGCATTTGGATTCTGAAGTATCCAGCAGGGGAAGACGAATGTCAAGGGCTGTAAGATGCTGCTGCAGTTAAACAGCAACTGATGGGGGAAACTGAGGCATGTCCTCCCTACCAGACACACGAACCTCCTTCAGATGCCAGCTGAATATGAGCACAGTATCTACTCAATATACACAGAGCCCTCTGTGGCAGACTTCCTTCTGTAATTCTCTCTCTTCCATTAGAAGGAGTCTTACCTCAGGACTGATTCTGTTCAAAGTGAAATTTCATTGTCAATACACTCAACTGCCCACACTTCCTACAGAGTCATTACAGCTGCGCACAGCCCCATTTAAGAACTATTTAAATAAACTATAAAAGTTGCAGAAGACATTTTTCCCCCCCTGTACTTAACTTTTAGGGCTTTGAGGTCAAAACCATAAGCATGAAACCTTTATCTCTCCATAAACTACTCTGGACACTGTGCAGAGATTCAGAAGTCCGGGTAATAAAAATATCCTTGCTGTCCTGCAAACTATGTTTTAAAGTACTGCATCGACTGTGATCTTGTTCATTCTGGGAACCCAGGACTAGGTTTTTGGGAAGGGGAAGTAATAATATAGTAAGGAATAGTGTATTTGGCAAAAGTATGTTTGCATTGTGACTGGTTTGTATTAAGACTATTACCTACCATTCCCATCTAATAATGCCCATTGTAAACAAAGCCAGTGTGATTAATGATTTAATTAGAAAACAGACACACAAACACATTGAGTTGGTATCTCCATTTTTAAATTGAGGGGGCTATTTTCTTTGTTTAGGGTAGACAATGAAAAACTAATGCATTTATTGCATCAGAGCTGTTTAAGAATCGCTTCAAGGAACTCATACAGCCTCTATGAATCCAAGCGAGCATTTATTGCTAATCTGGCAAGCTGTAAACTGTATCTTGCCAAATCTTCCTGCTTTGTGGATCTTCTGTGACGAAGTGAGAAGGGTTTTATTTTAATTAAAAAGAAGATATTTCTAGGACAAGACTGCCTATTATCCAAAATTCAGATTAGCAATAATATTATCCCTCCTTGGTGGCTCACAGTTGAACCCAATCTTAAGGTCCTTTCCAACCTGAATGATTCTATGAATCTATAATACATATACGTAAGATGCATCTGTATCTTATCAACTGGTCCTCTTCTAGGCACTTAAATACTAAGAACTCACTGCAATTTTGAGTAGCAAAGTCAGGTTTAACCTCCCTGGACTGTACAGTCACTTCCTCTCTTTTAGGTTCTTTTCACTTATTAAACCAATGATGACTGATTTAATCATAATCCTATGTGATATGGAATTAGGAACATTTTAACAAATCACATGCAGTTTGAAACACTTTCTGGTCACTATATTCCATTCACAAAGGGAACAAAGATTTAACTCTCAATGTTAAAGTATCCTCTCTGAAGGAAACCTGACAAGTTACTCCTTACCATTAAACACATCTTAACAAAGCAGCAGTCAATTTTTGAGGCTGCTCTTAGATTTATATAGTAATTTCCTCAAGTTTTAAAGCATTTAATCAGTGACTTCAAGTAGTTTTTTATGAACACCAAGCAATCTCCCAAAAGCAAGCAGCTAAATTAGAGCTGATGCTTTGTGTAACTTAAAGAGTAAAATAGCAGCAGGAGCTGTTAAATTGTACTCAATAGCATCACCATAAAAGAGTTGGCCATGAAGAGAAGATGAAAAATCTCTGCTCAAACTACAGAGAGACATCAGAGAGCAGCAACATAACAACCTGCCAAGTGTAAAGGAAACATAAAATTTTTTGCTTGTGTGAATGCTTATTTCATCTGAAACAGGATATTGTCCCCCAGACACCATCATTTCAGGGCTAGTCAAGGGCGACCACTTTATTTGCAAGCATTATTCTCCTTTTGGAACAAACACAGACCTTTTCAACCTCGTATTTCAGCTAATCTGAATAAAGCAAAACCAAGGTGATTTTAAGCCTCTGTCTCTTTTACACTCACCTTTATTAAGGCATTTAATTTTGAAGGAATAAAAATAAGAGATTCTCTTTTCTACAGCAATAGAGTATCGCAGTAAATAAAAATGCTGCATGAGGAGACAATACGTGTACACCACTATTTTTAGCTTGATACAGACCACAGGACTTCTATACAACTGAATAGTCAGTTTATTAAATACTTGATATATAGGAAAGCCTAGAGAATAAGAAAAGGCCTGTGGTTAGCAGAGCCTGAAATCCCTTTTGTTTCCTGAATGACTGTATTTATGTATCTAGAAGTTAAAAAACAACTTTTGTTACAGATGTTAAAGATATTTAGAGCTTACTGAAGCTGTCAGTGGAGCTCCCCTTCTGCAGGAGATTGCTGCAGCCAGAAAACAGGAGTTTTGGAAGTCAGTGATACAAATCTGTCTGTACACAACTGAAAGTAGCTCGATTCTCTCTTTCAAAAGAGCAGTACTTTAAAGACATACTTTGACCTTGCCCTTCAGCCACAAGCACAGGTTTAGATTTCATGGAAACCAGACTGAAATGTCTAAAAATTAAGGGTTTTTTCCCCTTCCCAACTGACCAATAACCCCACCATAGAGACCTGCCGTGCCCCGGGGCAGGCAGTGTCAGCGCCAGACTATCGCGCCTCAAGACACATCTATAAATAAGTCCTTGCCATCGTGTCCCAGATACCTCTGACCTCAGCAGGGAGGACTGGGAACACTCACCTGCAAGAGCTGCCTGCAGGGAACGCCTCCCTTGGCTGTGAAAGGCAGCTTGGCTTCCGAGTGGGAAATGCTTTGTCTATTGTTCTGCAGTCTAACCTTGACCATCACACACTGCAGGGCATCTATCTGCCCGCTGCACTTTGGATTCTCCTTAGTAAATACAACAAATTTAGGTGGTAACTATTCTAAAGGTGTATTTGTAAGGATTGCCTCATTTATGCTAAGTGTGCAGTGCATGCTAATTTAAAATTTTGATAACAGGCAATAAATATTATAACATATAATTATAATTTATAATAATTACCCTGGGAATTTTCATTTTATTAATGACAATATTACTCTTAAAATTAATGGAAAGGTTACATCAGGCAAAGGCACTGGAGAATGTGAGTATGCAAATTAATTATGCACCTGCATGAAATGATTTAGAAAAGGACTTTTTTACATTAAAAAATCTGCTAAATATTATGATAAGCTTTTTTAACACACTGCGTTTCAGAACAAAGCCTCCAGTAACTCAGATAGGGCAGACATTACAGTCAAGCATTTCAGTGAATTAAAGTATAACATTCTAAAATCCTCTTTGTGTAATAGGACCCCCTAATGTAGCAAATCTTAATAAATTATATTTATTTTCTGCTTGCTTTTAATCCTCAAAGTGTTTTTGAGATATTGCTTCTGTGTAAATATTGAAAATGATCATTTGGTAACCCAAATACCAAAAGAAGGCATTAGACTGATTTATTTAATCACCAAGGCCCCAAAAACATCATGAAATGCAATCAGCAATATTAAGGACTATTAACAACCTGCCACAGAACACATTCTATAGCCATGAAGAGATCCTTGATAAAATTAAATGGGCTCACACACAAATGTTTGCTCATTTATGAACTTTAGGAAAAAACCCTAAAGAAGTCACTTTTGAAATGAAAAATAATCGAGAACACCTTCAAAAGTCAAACCATCCATAATGGGTGCAGAAGACCTATTTGCATGTCACCACCAAACGTGTTAATCAGCAGTAACAACTGTGTTTAAATGTAAGGACAAGAAAACCTTTTAACATCCCAAATTTTCCAAAACCCCTTGGGGCTTCTGCCCATGTATTGTTCATTGATTTTATGGCTGGCATATTAAAACAATTCATGAGGAGCTCATTAAAACCTAGCAAGAAAAGTCTTCTGGTGCATTTCGTCAAAGGAGATAATAGCCTACAATCTAGGGCATGAATCTGTTGTAAGAAACAACACAGAGCCATTCAGACAAAGAACTCTTGGAATGTATTGTTCCCATAAGCAGATGTTAAATTACTTCACTGTAAAGCAGAATTTATAAACCCCAAATGAATGTTATTTTTATGTGAACAAACAAGATTAGTTTATGATTTCAGCAGGGTGACAACCAATTCTGGTACATGTGTCTCACCATGTAAGCAGATGTGTTCAAAGTAAAAACTGGTTGCTGACCAAAAATGCTACATGTATGTAGAAGTATTGACAGAGCAAGATAGAATGAGTCTATCCTGACTGGAATACGAGCTCAAGCATGAATGCAATTGCTTCAGATATCTATCTCAGGTAAGTCACTTGGATCACAATTAAACTGTCATCTCATGGGAGCTATAGATCATTGTGTGCAAATGACAAGGACCAGAGTCAACTCTGAAGACGTACCTTGAGATAACACCAATACAAAGAGCTACCAACAGGCTCTTTATGATAGACAGTTGTAGTCCAAGTGGTTTTTAAAAGTTCTGAACTGAATATTTATCATAAAGAGCTTATTAATAGTGCTTATAATTAATTCTCACAGTTAGGTGTAAACAGCATAAAAATAGGTGAAGAAGCAACACGTTAATGTACTTACATCAGTATCAGGTCCCTTGTCAGCCCCAGGACAAGAGAAGGTAACGAACTCATGGCACCTCTTATGAACCACAAAGCAGCAAACTGGTAAGAAAAGGGAAACCAACAATTAGAATGGCCTATGTTCATTTTTTGTCCCTCTTGTAACAAATATAACAACAGTGGAAACGCAACTCGTAGTCAAATATTTCACCTGTAAGTCAGTGAAAGAAAGCAGAGCCTAATATTAAATAAAGACACACAAGAAAGGCAGACATCAAGTAAACAATGTAATTAAAGATGAACATCAAAAAAAAAATCTAAAGACTCTACACAACAATGAATATTTAAGAGAGCCCACAGTGTTAAAATACAGCGTGGGATGAACAATTCCATACAGCCATGTTTCCTGAGTCTCCGTATCTGTAATGGGAACTGTCAACGTGCATGCAGGCAAGAACAGGAGGCATAAATAAGGAATGAAACCCGTGCTTGGGCACAGGATGCGTTCCCCTGTATGCCTTGGTGAAAAGGTCTACGACATCCAATGTCTTTACCACTTAATTACTTCTGTGTGAAAGCAAAGTCTGGAGACTTCTGCAGAGAACAAAGTGTTCTCGTATCACAGAAAAGCAGGAGATAATGGGTAAAGAAAATGAGCTCCCAATTATGACTCCCATTTAACATCTATGATCTGAAAGAAATTTTTCTTCCTGATATAAGGAAAGCTTCTTTTAATGTCATTATCTCATGTGAGCAAGGCCACAGGTTGTCACAGAGCATGGGTCATGCGCGGCCCCCCAAACCACATGAAAAGGACAATTTGATTGTTCTTGAGTGTGCTTACTTTGAGAAGCAGGTATTTTTGCTTTTCACCCTCACTACAGGTTATTTTTAATATCAAGCTTAGTTCAGCTATTCCAGAATTGCTCCACGTTTTCACAAAACAGAACAATTTAGGTTTGAGACTGCAAACCTTGAAACAAACACGCAACAGTGAGCAATGAGTCAGGAGATGATAAGGAAATGATTCAAAAGTAATTCACTATTTCTTTACATATAATACATTCCCTAAAGACTTCAAATTTTGCATTTCCAATACATAAAAATACACTGTTTCGAAGGATGCTTCTACAGAATAAAGCAGATTTCGTTCGATTGGCAGTTGCAAACACTGGATTTCCTCAGCTTCAGTGGAAACCAGATTAAATTATCTCAGTTTTTCCAACTCATTCCCTGAGGCATCTTTAACAGTTCTTTTTCCCCATTTAATATGTATACAAATTTCTTTCACCTAATCAAGAGAGCCGAGAAAGATGTTATCAAGTGCAGCTTCATGTCATTGCAGCACACAATGATGACTCCTCCGTAATGCCAGACTGGCCTCATTTACGTCCTTAAGTCAGCCGTCTGGCTTTAAAGAAGTCTAATCACCCTCATATCTTTCTCCAGCTATTTTTCATCCTCATCCCATGCAGCAATTGTTTCCAACTGTTCTATTTCTGACATGGCATATGTTAATTCTTTGGGCAAATGGAATAAAATGGGGTTTGCTCTACTGATTCCAGATAAGCTCTGCCACCTTCACATGAGCCAGAGCTCTGGCTCAATGTACGTTGCCTACTTGGTTGTCTAGTTTGTTCATCAATCTCAACCCCAATGAATCCTGCAATTATCATTTCCATGGTTTGTTTCTATCAACTGGAAGATCACTAAGTGGCAATTACTATTAATGCTACTTGCAGCTGAAAAACGTTTCACTTCCAAATTGTATTTTTGGTTCCAAACCTTCCACTCTTGAAGACAAAAGCCTGAATAAATCACATGCAAAAAAAATAATATCCTCATGACATCCTTCAGGAAACAAAAAAGTTAACTCATTACTTTTGTAGGCAGGGACCATACAGTTGCAAATGACAACATATGCAAAAGATCTTAGAAACACTTCTGGGAAGTTGTAGGACTGAGCTGCTTTACCAATGCCTGCCTTTCAAATTAGGATCTTAGACTGGCCACTCCAACTCTTCCTTTATTCAGCAAGAGTCTGTGTTACAAGAACTCTGCATTTTTGGGCATCTATTTTGGGCAGTATTTATGAAATAGCATAGTCACATCCCACCTCTGAGCTGACAGCCTCACACAGCACGCTAAAAAATGCATTTAGCTGGAGAAAATGTCAACCTTGTTTTAATATGATATATTCTAAGTGTCAGGATAGATATGTAGGAAAACCAGTGCCCCTCTGTGCTACAGCCTCAGACCATGGTTATGAACTTTAGCTCCATGAAAACAATGCTAATCACACTACAATGGGAACTCCAGGTCAGCTGCCAAAACACACAGACCAGACAGCATTTGTCCTTTTGGACTTGTAGCTACACCTCAAAAAAGTCATTAAGGTTTCAGTTATCAGTACTGACTACTGAACCTTTAAAACCTTCCTGTTCAGCCAACAGACTGACTGTTGTGTGCACATCAACAGGGGCAGCCTCAATTCTTTTGCCTTTGTTTCCTATTTCTATCTGTAATGGGTTAACTCTCTCCAAAGAACTTGTTTCCTTAGTGAGCAATTCAAAAGCATCAGACCTACCTCACCTTTTGAGAATACCCAAATAGACTGACACAAAAATAACCAATGGAACGAGCACCTCTCACAGAACCATAAATCTGAAGGGAAGAGAATAAGGGTGAACTAAAATCCCTCGTTAGCACTCATCATTTCCATAGAGCAAATTTAACACCCAAATTCTCATTTTGAAATTCAGCCATTAGAGTGTATTTCAGCATTAAAGTTTTCTTACTTTCACAAGGCAATACCGAGCGAGAGAACTCACGTAAAAACCCCTTAACCCACAGAAGTGCAAATAAAATGTTGTCTGCTTAAAATAACATGCCATTTTTTTCAGGAATAGAGATGAAAAATAACCCTTCAGTTGTTACTTGTTTTGAAAAGATGTTAATAGCTTCACATCACTTACTGCAGCTGTTAAGAAGTCACATTATGTTCACCACCTTCTTGTAATGAAAGCTATTACTCTGCTTTGCAGAGACTGCCAGGGAATTTGTTGCTTTACATTTTAACAAGGGTATAAGTAGAAGTGAGCTGGCACACATCATGCATAGTAGCTCGAGAGCAAGTGGTATCTTGAGGCTGACAGTTAAAATGAAAAAGAAAATTATTGAGGTATTTTCATGTTTTGACAGTGTGATTTTGATCTGTGGTATACAGAATATGGTTGCAGACATCCATCTTTTCCAGCTCTGGGCTTGCTAGAGACAAATAATCTCTCAGCAGCCCAGGGAGGGGGCAATAGGGAGGAAGGAAGAGAACAAAACAGGCCTTGTGTTGCAAAACCAGAGTAGCTGCTAGTTCTCCACCAGCATGCTGATCCTTTGCCCTCCATCCTCCCAGCAATGCTGCAGAGAGCAGAGAATGCTAAATGGGTATCATGAAAACAAGGAAGAAGTGGTACAGAGAACTCGGTGCCTTCTCAAAGCGAACAAGCAGGAGATGCGCTACATGATAGCTGGGATTTATGATATGTAATGGGAGGGCAATTCATTCTATCCAACACTTTTCTGTGGGTGCAAAATACTGAGGAAAAACGTGTTAATAATATATATACTGTCATCTGTCAGAGTTACAAGGCACTGCTGTAAATTTCCAACTGTTTTCTCAATTGCGATGCGCGAAGGTTATCATGATATATATTGTTGGGTGAGAGTTATCTGCTGAAAAACGCCATTAGCTGTAGCTTTCAGATACAACATGAGACTGATGAGAGAAATGGAATATTACAATAATAAATAACAGAAGCAATCTTCCCTATTAGATGATCTATAAAGGAGAAAAGCCACTGTGGAGCCCCAGTCACACACACATCCTTTAGGCGGATGTCTGAAGAGCTCCACTACCACAAACATTCCAAAGTGCAGTGGCAAAAATATCAAGTCAAAAGTCACAGACTTCATAATTTGGTGTTATTAGAAAAGTCCAACAGATACTTTAAACCAAATCATCATTTTTGTACTCCCACTGCTGGGAGGAGAACAGCAGGTCAGCTGAGCTTTTCCAAACAGACATGAATATTGCTACCACAGTAGCTATTTATTCAAGTAAAACAAATTAAGCTGCAAACCTAAAGGGCAAAGGCAATTCATTTCTAAGAGTCAAACTGACCTGCCAGTTATTTGCTATAGAGAAATTAGTGAGGTTTTTCCAAGTCATCTTTGACTTGTTTTTTAACAGTCAGGAGTATTCTCCCAATTTTAATGATGAATTCATAAAGCTTTAACTACCACAAAAATAATGTATTAGCTTCCTATTTAAACAAACGTTAAAGCTGCGGCTCCACTGTTAGGACATAATTAGTTCCCAGCAACAACAGCTATACATATTCTTGCCTACATCATTTGTTTCTAGGTTTCCAGTATTGTTTCTTCCCAAGGAAGCAGTAGAAGCGGTCTGGTTGGCTACAACGGGGAAATAATTCTTGTGTACACTCAATATTTGTTGTTGGGTTTTGAATAAGAATCGATTCTGAACTGGACTACGGAGCTGCAACGTAAGTATAACAGGCATGAAAATCACTCTCTGCCATTACCCTCAGATTATACTGCAGAACTTCAAGGGGCTCTACAGTAGCTTAGAGCACTGCATAATTTCATGTTGCTGTTTCACATACTTTGCATTTCCAGTGAGGCCACAGAATTTCCCCAAGGGGCCCATCTTACTGGCTGCCTTGTGTCTTCTGCATGACACCAAGCAATGAATGAATCTGGCACATGGCACGCATTAGTTCATTCTAAGATTAAATACAGCAATTACGTTAAATGGAAATAGGGTACTACTTCAAAATAGACAAATCATTTAAACACCAACTGCATTTGTTATTTAAATAAGCATTACTGTTTAAATAAATTTACTAGGAATAGATTAAACTCTGGAACAGGAAGTATTTCCACAGTAAGATGAGTAGCAATTAAGAAACAGGATTTAGGAAAACTTGTCTTTCTCCTTTTCTGAATATGATTATAACCTGCAAAAAGATAATGGAAATCCCTTTCAAGGCTGTAGATTCTAAACCAAACACAAGTCAGAAGGAGCACTACCTCTGAATGTTATGAACATGCTGAATCCACAGGGAATTTTGTTAGAATTCCATTTCTCCAACTTTTTCAGCATATATGATTTATAACACATCAGCTAGTTTTTCTGCCAGTGTTTCACCCCATCTAGAAGAGAGTGCTATCTCAAGAGAGTGCCCAGGCTAACACAAGTGCTATATGCTATCTTTCCACCTGGCATTTACAACTCTTCTCACTGAAACAGCCTGCAGCACAGTGAGAAACAGCCTGTTCCAGGATAACACAGTTAATAAGAAACTGTCTCTCCCCATCACCTTAACCTGTTACTAAGCTGCTTAAAGCTCTTTTGTAACAGCAAGAGGGCACACAGCACCTTCATGGCACTAATCTGCATAGCGCTACACACTGCTTCCTTCATGGGTTATCTTTATTTCCATTGCTATTCCTGAAAACTTGAACTACCTGCTCAAAGCAGCATCAAACACCTACCCTGAAGTCAAAGTACAGAGACTACACTAAATCAATACTGACAAATTAGGGCCGATTCCTACTTCTGAGCGCCAAGTCTAGCGCTCAATAATTGGTTTGTGCATCCTCATCCATCCGACCCTGCTGCACAGATTGTCAGTTGTGACAAGTTCATTCAGGCTAAACAGGTTGGGGGGAGGACACGAGTAAGATCTCTACCATGTATTTTTAAAAGAGAAAGCAATGGTTAACTGCAACATCATCTTATTTGGGTGAAAGGATTACACAGATCGTCTGGACAGTCTTAACTACTCAGGTCATTAACTCCTTTACACTAAGCATAAAGCAGATGGATGTTGCCGGTAAGCTGGTTTTGCCAGAACAACAACAGCGTGCAAATACAGCCTGCATGCCTGGCACAGAACGCACAGATATTTTCATCTACCCAAACAACTTTGGCAGACCTGGCAGTTCTGTGGGATAAAATTATAACTATATACCTGCAGCAACATGTCACACATTGTCAAACAGTCTGCGTTTAGTAAAGGAACAAACACATTCAGGTTTGTCTGAATACTATATTCAGACGCATACCCCATTTGCCATTTCTGTCTTCCATTGCAGGGAAAAGCAGGTTCATAGTACTGGTTTTTCCCCTAGAACTGTAGTGCAATGCTTGCAAAACTGAGGAAGAGCTTCAAAGTACTGAAGTATTTAATGAAATATGAAACATTCAACACTATCTGCTTATTATACACTTTTTAAAAGACAGAGATCACCACTTCTATGTAAAGTCCTTGCTAAAATTCCACAAGCTATTAATCTCTCTGCTTTGAGGTGTTCCATTTTATAAATGAATAATAACCCAGAAGTCATCTGTCAAAACCAGTGCTGGAACAGCTATTTCAAGAACTTGTAACAGCAAAAGAGATGACCCACAATCAGCCTTCTCACATCGCTTCTGGAGTTCCAATTCTCTTTAGTTTAAAACTCTGCTGATCTTAACATGTTGTATGCCAGCAACAAAAACACTGGGTGTCTGCTGTAACCTGCTTTGGAGCTGTGCACTAGCGTATCAGCAAGGAACAGCACAGCTCTTTCAATTAAAGAACTGACACAACATGAAAGCCCACAAACGCTTCTTGTGAACACTGAACGTTAGTTCTTCAATTTTCCAACTAACTCCGCAGTGACCCTAATTGCAGAACTGGGATGTCTCAAACGAAGCTGCTGCCTCCAGTTTGATGGATTACCTAATGCAAAAATAAAGGGCCGACAGAGGCAGCACTGCGGAGCAGCACAGGCTGTACACATGTAAAACTAGGGAACAATGGGATACAAGATGAAACCAATCTCGGGAATGCAGCTGTTGGATTTTGTTTTCTAATACAGCTGGAATCCTGGGTGCCAGCAGAAAACAGAGCTTTTGGAAAATCACGGTGACTGCCCCTACCGATGCTACAAGACATTAGCATCACATCTAGCGTGAGAAAAGAACGAGGTCCTCAATGAGCCAACTTCCTCTAACACACCAAGAGCTATCACAATGGCTTTGCTTTTACAAAGCCAGCTGCCATCCCAAGCCACATTCTTCCCATTCTGCCTCTCAACCACCAAGCCCAGGGCTGGCCTGAGGGAGCGCCAGCTCTGGAGGCTGCTGTGGGCAGAGGTGCTCCTCGCTGCCAGCCAAGCTGAACACTTGATTGTTCAGTCACGAGGCACCTAATGCACCAAAGACAAACGTCGGCGAGATTTATGTGACTTCTTAATCTTTCATCTCACATTAAATCACCCCCATGGCTGATTTAACACAGCCTGCACCATGCTGCACAGTAATGCTGGAACCCATCCGCAGCTGGGAAGCATGGAAAACTGATGGCATACAGGAGGCATGCTCATACAGCTGCAAGGTTTTACCATTTTAGAAATAGTTTAGAATATTTCGGTACTACTGTTATAGCTTGTTTTGCCCCACACTTCACTTCATCATTTAATGATACCAAGCTAGCGGTGGCTGTAAACCAAAACATTGCCTTCTTTCAGTGTGATTTGTATGGACACAATAAATACAACAAGTGAGACGCCAGATCTGAATGCCAGGAGCTGCACATTAGGTATTTTAGCATATTTTGGATTTAAGTCTAGGCTTTCAGTTGTGTTTGAGAAACCTTAAACATACTAATGAAACTAATGAGCCTTATTTGCCAGTAAACTCAATCCACGCACTAATTCCACTGTTGCCAAGACAGTATTTATTTCCTTCATGATGGGAAGACGTGAGGCCATGATGACACTGAACAAGCTGTTTGAAATATGAATAGAGCCATATCCCAAGCACTAAACTATAAGAAATAAGCTTCCTATGATACCTCTTCGGATACAACCCTGGTAAGAGAATTGTTTCACAGTTGCTAATACAGCAGGGACAATCACATAATCCTGTATTTACTTACATACGCAAAAGCCACTAAAAAGATGACAGAATTCTTTGATATGAACTTTCACACAATCACAATTTCCACTGTTTTTTGCAACTCTTTTCCGATTACATACATCTTATTAAAGGGTCATCTGCTAGAAACTTCAGTATCACTTCCCTGTTCTCATCAATCACTGAAAACACAGTTTCCTCCCAAAGTAACTCCAAGTTCTCAGGAAGAAAAACAACAAACAAAAAACCAAAGCTCTGCACTACCTCCCTAATTAGTTAGAAGTTTATTGCCCATGTAAGACAACATGCACACAGAGAAGCCAAGAGGCAGAAGACGGCTGTTATCGGCAGTATGTTAGAAGGGTACATTGATACTCGTAACAGGCAGATTAATTTCCAAGGTTTGGCAGATATCAATATTACAGGGTTGAGTGAATAACACAAGTTATAGTAATTCATTCCAAATAGCAAAAGTGGCATTTATAGGAAATACCTGCGGACTCAGAAGTAGGCAGTATATACACCACTACATATGAAACCATGGAAATATGTCACTTAATTACGAATGAATTATTTACATTTGCAGTAAGACATTTAAAGAAGAAAATAACTGAAATAAAGAAGTAGTTGAGATGGCAGATATGCAGCAAGAAAACCAGTATGGCAAGAGGCAGTGGAATGTGTCACCATACAGTCACTGTAACTGTTAAAGGTATATTTTGAGCATGAATACCCCCCCCCACCAGTATACTAATTCAGCACTAGGCTTTCACACACAGTCCTTAGCTTACCCATCTTGGTTCCTAGTGCTTTGGCAGCTCAAACGTTTTCACTCTCAGGGAAACACCGCATCAGCATGCAGAGCTGACATAGTGATGATTTCCTAAGTCATGGTTAAGTGACCACTTTAATTTGACATACGGCACATTGCTGTCAAAACCAGTGGCTCCATCCACTTGCTTCTATGTCTTAACATTTATGCAGTCAATTTTTTTTGGCAAGGCTGGGTTTTAGCTGGACCAATTCCCTGAGCTAGCTCAATACACAGAGCATGAAAGTTCATGCAGCACAAAAATAGAACTACAAGACCACTGCAGTAGCCTAGATCCATGCTAGATTTATACTAGATAAAGCAGACGGGATAATAACCTATATGAATGTTAAAACACAATCCATCTTACATAGTTAAGTCCAAGAGCTGAGATTCCTTCAGTTTATCTAAGTGGCTGACAACAAATCATTTTTCAAGTATAGACAACATTCCTAAACTTTATCTCAAAACACTCCCTAAAATTTAACGTATGTTTGAGTTCTAAGCTCTTAGAATAATTGCTGTTCTTGTTATTAAGTCATATAGAACCCTGACTCTGAAAGCAGCATACAAGCATTTTCCACTGTATGGTCATGACAGATTTGTGTGGTTTTTCCTGGCTCCCTGAAGCAGCAATAGAAACAGTATTTCTTACTTTCTATCAGACAGAATGAGTCGCATTCTCATGATGGGGAAAGATAAACACTATTTCCTATCTCATATATTCACTAAAAGCAATACATTAGCTCAAGTGAAAAAATGAGGCAGGGCTGTCAGTGATGTGTTAGCTGAGATTCATCCCAGAATATTGCTTACAACAGGCCAAGAATTTTCAAGCAGCAATAAGGGACTGGAATTCAGTAACCCATGACTCAAACCCAAAACAAAACCCCTCAGAGACTGCAACTCATTCCTACTCGCCATGGAACACGCATAAAGGGTCTGCAGTCCAGAAGTGAAGCAAATTAGTTTCTGCCATTGCTGTCCTTTCAGACTATTTTCACTCAAGGCTTTACTGTAGGACATATTAACGCTTTAGAAGAGATCATAAAGGCCACTGGAAAGAATTAAGCATTCTGTAATTGCACATCAAATCTGTAACTCGTTAAGGAAAACAACAACCAAGATTTGAGCTTTCGGCTGACAGGTTTTAAAAGCACAGATTCATAGGTAAAATAAGAAATCTCTTTTTCATGTGTGTTAAAAAATAGTAAAGCCTTTATGAATATTCTTGAGCAGAAAAAGCTGAAACCACTTTCTGTTGAGCTTTAAAGTTTTTCTGACATAAGTAATAACTATTTTCCCTCCCTAATGGTCCCCCTTCTTATATACAGCGCAACAAAGCCATTCAGCATTGTTATAATAAGCATTTAACATCATTAGAAACAAGGCTTTTACAAAGTGTGTGCAATGTGTTTATGGCTTCCTGGGATATTGTGTTATTCCATATCTAGCAGAAGTACTGGTGGATCTATCCATTCTAAAAGACAATTTACTGCTAGAGGCGCAGTATAGACCACCCCACCAGTGATACGGATGAGTTAAACCAGACTTATTTTATTTTTCCCTAGGAAGAATCAAGTGTAGGCCCGAAATATAATTTATATTATTAATATATTAAATAAATGTAATAATAATCTGCATAACTGTAACACTCCCAGCACTCCAGTGAGTCAGAGGTGCAGGGGGAAGAGGTAGAAACCCCAACCAACAGAAACCACTCAGTTTGGCATCCAGCCCCAAAGGGACATCTGGGAGCAGTCTGTCACTAGATACATAATGGGTGAAGCACAGATCTGCATTCACTGGGCAGCACGGCAGCTGGTTGATGGTCAGGTCCCCATTTCCAAACCACACTGGCATAAGAATGGAACTCCATGCATCCATGCATACAAGCAAAACACAATCATAGGAAGGAGCACCACTAAGTAGTTTCCGTAAGCCCATACAAAGACATAGATACCAAAACCAAAGCACTTCAACAGGACAAGATTTCTTTGTGTGTTATGATGCCCATACAATGATGATGGAAATGGTAGGAGCTGAGAACCGGTGACAACACCCCAAGCCTTTTTGAGCAGAGTACATGATCCAGAAAGCTTGCGGCAAGCCACCTCACTTAAGCAGTTTCTCCAGTGCTACAATCTACGCTTATGCATCTCTTGCTTTCCAAGTCGCATAACTCAGACATTCAATGGCGCCTGCAAGTTCTAATGGATCAAGGTTTGCACTTGGCAATGTTTCTCCTTGGGCCTCAGTTTAGTAACAAAAGTTAATCCATAGGTAGTTTGAAGCAAGAAAAAAGCCACTTTTTCCCTTGCAAAATTTGGATTTAAGTCCTTACAATCAATAGGCTGAATAATGCCCTCTTTACATAATGCAGCTCATTCATTGCATCTCACCCACATTCCTTAAATGATGTTTAATATTTCTGACTGTGAATATTCCATTATTTCAGCCAAAAATAGTCTTTATTTTCAATCATTATATGCCTTGTAATGCTGCACACTGCAGTGTGCTTAAATCCTTCGCAAGTTCAGTAACATAATGCAGTAAAACTGCATGAAAGCAAGTGATTTCTATAAAACTGCATGTTCTCTCTGTAAACAATGTGAAACTATTACAGACGTGAACGCAAAATAACACATCCCAGTGGATTCCAATTGGCATGCAAAGAGATGAGTTCTACACGAGTTACATTGAAGTGTTGTAATACATGTAGAACTAATTTCAGGCTTCAAAGGCTGAAAAAGTGCATCCCACGTACAGAATAGTATCACACATCAACAAACTCTTATATAAGGAATCAAACTTCCATTAATGCCTGGATGCAACAAGAACTTTCAGTGTAGCAGGAACTTTGCTTTAAAGCTGTCGTGATTAATTTGCAAATAGGTCAATCATCAATTCAGTCAAAATGGGACTGAATTGTGTCTTAGGCAAACGGCCAGGGTTGGTCACGAAACACCCCAGCTAGAGTCTTGCCACAGATTGTTTCTTTGGGAAATGGGTTTTTGCACTAGTCTGGGTAAAAACATCCCTCCAAATTGGAGGGCAAACCTACAACAACTACAGTCTACAGTTCCAGCGCAGCAGGAATCCTCTTGTGACGCAGGCTGGCTGTGCTTGATGGGAAGGAAGCAAGCTAAACAACCTCAACCTGTCAAATACTCTACTAGAGAAAGGAACATTAGCCTGTAGTTTCCTATCTGCTTCACATAAGCTTAAATAAGCATCACTGCTTAAAGAAACACTTCTGTTACCTGCCTCTCTCCCCAGCTGATTATTCCTGACCTGAATCAGACCCTTCTTTTTACTGGCGCTTGTAGCTGAGTGGGCACATGGGGATTTAGTCAAGGATCCCCTCCTTGGCACATTACTGGTGCTGACATGCTGATGCAGTGAAAAGCCCTTGGATGGGCTGGTGTGCAATTAGTCAGGCAACTGCGTGAGCCGCATCCCTAGGGCAGGACCAGACTGCTTTCAACTTGGAGCAGTGCACCTGGGTTGTGGATAAGCGTCATAGTCATCACTGAGAAAGGCTTAGCATCTTCACAACAGAGATCAGGCAGGAAAACTCCTGGTTTGGGTTTTGTCCCCTGTCCCCAGCCATCCAAAACTCCTTTATTTTAACATTACACACCTCTAAAGCCGAAGATTGTTCTTCGAAATGCTAATTGTTATATTGTAGGAAAAGAATTACAGAGGCTGCAGAGTTCCATCAGATGTGATTGGTGAGAATTTCTGCAGCTGAAAAGCCAACGGATGCACTTGTTCTGAAACTCACTGACTGGCTAAAACTCGTTATGAGCAGCTTTACGAAAGTGACTCAGAATTTGGAACAAACTGAGGATGAGTAACAAAAAAAAGGGGGAGAGAAAAAGATGTGTTCTATTATTTCAGAAATGGGCAGGGCTGACAATGTGCATTGAGGCTGCTGAGGACGGAGCCTTGGGTTCTTTATTTCAGTGCCTTTGTATTTGTTTCCTTCCCTGTGCCGCCTTAAGAGTGCAACTGCAGAACGAAAAGGGGGTTTTAATGTTTTCTTCTTAGACATACTTCTGCTAAGCAACAGCTGACACTATTACTACTAAAACCAGTAACACCAGGTATTAATATAATCAGGAAGTCATACTTGATTTCCCTGCCGCATAATGGAACCTCATTCTTATCACAGGACTTCCATACTTCCATAAAACATCTTTTCTTACAAAATACACTTTCAACTGCTTTAAGCTTTTGCAGAAAAGCCACAGAAATGGTAAACTTTTCTCTTAAACTACTTCTACACTGGTGTTTCATTCATTTTTATTGTGAGATAGAACAAAGATCGTATTTATGTCTTAAAAGTACACAAAGGTTGGGGCTTTTAGTTTGGATTTTACATCCATTCACAAAGACATTAACACAGCGCGCCTATGAACAAACGCAAGGGGTTTCACAAGTTCAGCTGTGGTAATTAGACATATTTCAGATTTAAATGACTCTCTGCTTGAAAGAAAAAGATCAGGGCTTTGCTTCTTGCTCTATTACCCAACTGGCATTTAAGTCAATCTGCTAAAAGTGTATCTGCTTCAATGGAAACTCAAAATAACCCATTAAAGGAATATGCAAATCTCTGAGCTTTTATTCCTTTTTTTCCTAATACTTAAATCTAATAAGCACATACTACACTGCTAAGAAATTCTGGCTAAATCTGTTACTCAGCCCCTTTTTAGTTCTTTCGTAATTTCACTTGTGCTGCCATGAATAAGACAAAACTAAGCTATTTTCCTGGCAAGATGTTTAGAACAACTTCGAGTTCTTAAGCATTCAGAATGTTTAACAGGGTAAGGAAAGCCTTTCCACAGAACAAGGCACATGCTCAACTGATACTTCAATACACATAAGAACATGGCAAATAACAGAAAAACCACCACTGCATGGACTTGAGGTGCCCCTAAATTAGAAGGCTGCCATAGTAAGATACTATTCCCCAAATCCTAGCAGGAAAGTTGGACTGCCTTTCAGTCATACCGTTAAACACAGCTGCATCATGAAATTCATTTAGTGCTGTTATTAATAGATTTGATAAATATAAAACATGTTGAACATGAGGAATATGAAGAACATTGATTAGACCAACAGCCTTCTGAAGGAAGACATCGCCTGCCATGGGTTTGTTCCCTTTGGAAGAGACAGTGCATCACCGAACCCCATAGAGAGGCAGAACAGGAGGCTGGTATTTACTGATTAGTGACAAATAAGGTACTGCGAATTCACTAGAATGGCTGATAAAGAAAAAATGCTCTTCATAAAAAGGGCTAGACCTACACCTTCTAAAAAAGGCCGACGTGGATCAGAATACCGGCTCTTTACACATAACAGCATTTAGTCATTCAGGGTAACTAGACGGAAATGAAACTACATAAACACAGACTGCTGCAAAGTAACTTTCTAACAGTGTGTGTTTTACATCAACCAGCTCATGTTTTTTGGAGTAAGAGGCAACCAAAACCTGACAAACTTCCTTTATACTCCCGGTGTTTTGACAGCAGCTGGCACATGCTGCTCTGATGTACAGGGATGCACATTCTAGCTTTTGTACAACAGAAATGGCTCTGCCATGCTTTATGTTGGCCTCTTCATTTCAAGATGTTACATGTGAGGCTTTGTTAAATGGGTTTAAAAATGGCCTATGGTAAAAGAAGACAGAAATGAAACCCCATGTCTTTTTTAATGTGGAAAATTATTCCTACTTCAGGGTAGCTATTTGATTTGATACAAGAATTACTGAAACCTCAGGATACTCAAAAGGCTTTCAGCCTTTACAGTGAATGACTCTCCTTTCGGGCATACTTTGTCCATTTAAATTCTACTTCCAGCAATGCTCTACACATTTATCATTCTGTTAGAGAGGAATTTAAACTAAAGTCTATTCCGCTTTAAGAGGAAAACACATTTATGTACACATGATGGCTTCTTATGCCTAGTGCTTCCATTCGTGTTAATATATTCAGATTAAAGCCCCCCTTGGCTTCCTTCAACCCCAGTCAGCAGAGCTCTCCTACCTGTTTAGCTAATGGCCACTTGCTGTTAAAACAGACATCCAGGCCTTCACTTCTGCTGAGTGACACTTGAGTTGGTTTCTCTCATTTCCAGCTGACTTTTCTTTGCCAATAAAACTGTTATCCTTCTTCCTGACTGAAGCAGGATGATTCATCAAGTTACAGTAGGAGCGGGGTTGTGCTGGGTTTCCCGATGATTACAGATTTACACATGAACACCAGCGGGATTTACCTCATCCACAAGTTTAGACATTTACAGGGATCAGATCTGTTTGAGATCATTGCTTTATAATCAATGGAGGGAAGCAGGCATCTTTTCCTTTTAGAAGAAGTGCTTTATCCCACTCCGATGTAAACTGCCTGTATCATGTGGAAAGGTCCCCTATGAGAAAAGATGGATACCACTCTTAAAAAATGCTTTAGGATGAGATTAATCGCATCTGAGGAGAGCCCATTTCTCTCCATAGGCTATGAAAGGTTTCAAGATATCGCATTTAAGATTTATGGTGGCATTTAAACGTGAATGGATTAAATTCATCCTATATGTTGGCTAAAGCAAAATAAGGTTTAAATTAATAGGATAATCTCTGTGTGTATGGTGCTTAGAGCCAGCTCCTGTTGAAGCTGATGCATCTGCCTCGTTTCGCCAAGCACACTGCCTCCAATAATAAGAATTCCCTGTGCTAGTGGGACCAAAAGAGAACTAATGCACTGCCTTGTGCCTTCTGCTTTCCATTAGTAGCACACTTACTGAAGATTTCTTTCCTAGGGATTTCAGGTTAAAAACTGTTTCATCTTCATTCTGGTGTCTAAGTGCTACCCTCCTTCTGCCTAGTGAGTGCTCAGGCATTAGATCATGTCAACTTTTCTATCTCACTCCATATACAGAAAGTGCAGCAGAAAGCTCTTTTAGGCCCAAGCAGCATGTGTGTAAGGACAGTCAAACCAGCCCCCTATAAATAGAGCACATTGACTTTCATCATTTTCAGTTCATTCCTTCCCTTTTTGGACCAATTTCTGGACATATTATGCAAGCTGGAAGAAGAGATGCTAATTCCCTGGTGGCTATTAGTGTGTCTAGACTCATTCATTGACCTAGATGATGTCTTAATTGCCTCTTTTCTATCTGATGGGAAAAATATACTCTAACTTTTCCTGACTGCAACCTTTGTCATTAAGTTTAATGAAAAGCAGTTATACTCCATGTTCTCTGAAACTGAGTTACGTGGAACACTTAATATGATCCACAGAAAACCTCTGTCCATTTAAATGTCTGTTTTCAGGACTTCAGATTTTTTGGCTCTTGGCGAGTAGACAAGGCAGTGGCGCTACCTCTGAACCTTACCACCTTTTACAACATACTAGGTTAGACTGAATAAGACAAAAAGCTGCATTTACGTGTATGTTTTTATCAGCATATTTTCATGTTATGGAAGGAAACCATTTCCAGATGTGCTCAACTTTACAAACTGCTCATAAACTTACAGGTTTACAAACCAGGCTGTACCCTCACACCACGCTCTGCATAGAAATGACAAGACGAGACCAAAATAGAGCCAGAGGCTGTGGTGTAACTTCTGCTATCGTTTGTCAAGTGGAGAATTAACATACTTTCTCTTTGCAGAGCTCACCAAATGCCTGAGTGCAGCCACGACACAGATTACCAATGCCATTTTTAGATTAACTGGTAAACAATTGGAATCTCTAGGTGCAAATCCATGTGCATGTAACAGGTCTTTGCTTGCAGCAAGGAACCTGTCCCTCAAATGAAGCCACGCATTGGGTAGCTGCATCATTTCATGATTTTAAGATTAGAAGAGCCTAAGAAGCTTTTGGACTGGATGCTGCATCAAACTGACTCTGCTGCGTCAGTGAGCACTAAAAGCCAAAAAGCATGAGTAGATTTAGCAGACTTAAGGGAGGACGCATTTCACTGATTACTTCCTGCTAATGAAATTTTGTTTTAATCATTGAACTGTTAATGTATCATTTGTATCAAGAATGTAATAAAGAGCTATAGTGTGCACTGTGCATCAGGCGCTACTTACAGGACACTTTTACCTCTATGGAATTTCCAGTTTCAATAGCAGGTATTTGTACAAAAGCAAGCAGTTTCTGATGTTAACCTCTTTTATCCCAATCCTTTCTTTGTGTAATATCCAACAGGAACAGTAATTGGAAACTGCTTTTAAATAGTCCCCCAGGTTTCCAAACTCAAACAAAGCACAAGGACTTTACCATCCCAAAGTCTGGGCAACAGTGGGAAGAAGTACCCTGCGCCATTCAGGATGGACAGACAGCTCACCTCAATTTAAGGCACAGGAATCCACAGGGATAAGTTCTCTCCCTCTGTGCTTCCTTTGTAGGAGCAAAGTGCCTTCACTGCCAAAACATTCTTTAGACCACTGATCCAGCGATGGCATTTTAGGACTTCACGGGCCCAATTCTAGCATGTACACGCACACAGAAGACGCAATAAGACAGTTTCCCAAAGCTGGATTGTAACAAAAACTTGAAACAAGCCTGCTTTGTAAAATGATTTTTTTCTTCCTTTACTTAATACATTAATACTCTTTTCCAGTCTTTCGACGCCTATTTTTATTCTGCTCAAAACATGACTGTCTTCAGGGACAACATGCTCATTGACAGTACAAATGTTTCATTCATGGCCTCTGACAGCCCAAAAAAAGAATTTTACTGCAGAATATATAATTGTGTATTTTCCTCCACCCGAGCCCCATCATGAATAACGCTCTTTCACACTAGTTTAAGTGATTGCCTGGAAAAAATATGATGACTGCAATCCTTTGGCTCTTCACGGTTGTGTTTTTTCCCTTACCATGTGCTCAAAAAATGGATTCAATGCTAAGGCAGCAAATCCTTTCTTGTGTGGCTGATCGCACTCCTTTCATACCAGTGTATCCAAAGGGATTATACCAGGGCAGGTACTATATCTAAGATTAATTCTATATTGTTCAGGTAATCTGTTTATCTGCTGAACAGCAGCCAGCTTCCTAAACGGGATACTGAAATGGGTTAGGGATAAATTCTGAACTTAATTTTCCGCCTTAATAATTTAGTCTTAAGAATGTTCCAGGGGAAATCTGCACAAACTAAAAGGCTGTAACTGAAACTCAAAACGACTTCCTTGTGGTCTCTGAAGGAGTTGATGCGGATCATTTTAATGCGCCAGTCTGAATCTTGTCACGCAATACAAGAACGGCTTCTGCTGGCAGCTGTATCCTGCCATGGATCTCTCTGGATGCACAGTTTTCATCCACTTTAGTTGAATGCCAGGCAGCAGGAAGTTTGTAGGCAGCAAATGTTACAGCCAAATTCTAGGTGCTAGATAGTAAAGGAGTTTTCGAGGGATTCTTGGTTTGGGTTTAACAACCTAAATCCTAAAATACTGCTTTTAAAGCATTTTAACAGAACAATTCTAATGGTAGGTGTTGTGCAGAAATGTAAGAAAAACAAAAAAACAAACCCTGTATTTTTGAAACATAAAGTCATAATGAATTACTAATTTTGTCCCTTTTTAACTAGTCTCCAATTTCCACTATAGATTGCTAAATGCACACTTATCGTAAGCATGGTACTGTATTTCTCCCAGTGACAAACTCGCTCTGAACATCATTCTAAAGAAGTTGCATCACAAACGTGAAATGTTTAAAAGTTTCAATAGTTCAATCAGAAAAGGGCCTAAAAGGAGATCAAAATAACGTCAGGACTTTTTCACGGTGTGATGCCATCCAGCAGTGGGGAGAACAGGCTGAAATAACTGAAGGTTTCTCCTCTTTCACTAATACATAAAACGCTTCAGTGATTCAAAGGGAACAATCATTACAAGTTCTACTGAAGGACATTTTTAAGCATTTTCTTACTTCTGGTCACAAAGTCAAGGCTTTGCAGAGGCAGTGAATAAAGAATTTCTAAAACCTAAGTGAATTTTGTTAACTCAGGGGTTGAAACCACTGTCATCTCTCCCAGTTGTGATGGTTTGTAGCATTGGCAGTCGGGAAAAAAAACCCATATAGCTTAACATTTATTCCAGTGGAGAAGACCATGAAGGCAGGTTTCATTTTAAAACAACAAAGAAGCATTTGAAGCAATGGACTTGAAGCAATGGACGTGTCTGCTGAATCGAGCAGACAGACTCCAGCGGGATGCCATTTTCATTATTAGTTCAGTGCAATATCCCAACTTGCTGAGACAGCTACAACCAGAGAAGACAAATCAAAGCTTCTTGCACTGGAAACTCCTTACGTGAGAACTGCCTTGACGCAAACTAGAGGAGTTCAATGAAATTCGCTCTCATTTTCTTTAGCAAGTCAGAGTTTCAGATTTATACCAAGACCACAACAAATGCCCTTTTCTATTACGCCAAGTATAATACTTTAGAGAAGTACCATTCAGATGCACTGAAATATGGACAAATGGACAGAACAGACACATTCACTATGCTTTTAAAAATAATAACTGACAATAATGTCCAAGTGATGATCGTCTCATTTTTAAAATGAGCTAGTATTGGTAGACCGCAGCATGTGACAGTTCCAGGGTACACCCTATGCACCGTAACAGTTCTCTACATTTTCTCTTTAGCTTTTGACACCCTATGCCCTTTCTTTACTCTTCACGTATTTCACTAAATGTAGGCTGATGGCTGCCAGAACCAGCTTCTACTACATACTATTATCTGTTGAATTATAGTACTTCAGTGCTGTGGGGCAAGAAGGACAATTTCTTTCTGACAGTTGCAGAAAAGCTGGTTTGAGCCTGAAGATGTAGTTCAAATTGGAATCAAACGAACGCAGCTGTTTCTGAAATACACAACATGGGGCAAATATTTAAGTTCTCTAGCTTGGGCTTAAGAAGTCAAACGAATTTGGGGATCAGATTAGCTTAATTCAGGGGAAACGGGGACATGTAAAAAACCACAGCATTATAACATCTGCAAGTTTCCCAAGCTACAGTTCGCAGCACAGGAACTTGAAAATGGCTTTAAAAAATAAATCTTAAAATCTTTGGTCCTTACTGGAAATGTGTATTCAAGAATCAATGTATAATTCTAATGGCTTGTTACTGAGTTAGAGCAGCTAGCTTCAAGTCTCATAGCTTTTCAGTTTAGCCCTTCTGTGGGCCCTTGTTTCCTTACTGGTTCTGCATTTAAAGATTAATGTTTGAATCAAAGGCCCTTAGAAGTTGCTAGGTGACTGAGCTGGAAAAGTCTAACCAAACAAGAAAAGCCCTTCTTGAAGATGAACTGAAAAGGGAAGTAAACACGATTTGTTCACCTCACTGCTGCCTCAGCCTGAATAAAGAGACCTTCAAACTAAACCAAAGCGCTTATTCAAAACATAAATACCTTCTTTCTTTTCTGGCACAGCCCTCGGACGACCTCACTGAACAGCAAAACACAGCATTAATGAACTCGAGAACTTACACCTATGTACATTTGCTTCTTAAAAAAAGAAATGTCTAAAATTACATTATTCTGGAAAGCTGTTATGCTGCCCTTACCCTTCTGCAGATAAACTGTTCTGACTGTGAGCTCATGCATACTATTTTTGCCATGTTTGGACATTTGCTTTTAATATCCTGATTCAGGCTAACCCGGGTTATTAAGGAAATCAAGACAGCTGCAGAATAGAACCATGAACAGCAAAATAAGGAGCAATACATGAAACTAGTAATTTAAGAAAGAATCCCACCTGAAGAACATTAATGTTGTTGCTCATGGGCAGGGTAGTACAATACGTGCTGCTGTCCTCAACGTCTGATAGAAGACTCATCAGGACATAGAAGAAGGACCAAAAGGATGAAGACCATTTCACCATGAGGTGAAGCACAAGCTGTGTCACATATTCTTGGCATGTTTGTAGAATGCTTTTAACCAAAAATTTCTAAGAGAACTTGGATGTCTCACGCTAAAAATTACTTGGAGCTGCAGGAAGACCTCATTTTTTGTTCTTAAAAACTGAACATTTCTAAAGCATTGAACATCAAAATGTCGCTTTTATATTTTTCAGTTACCGATCTTGATTTCAACCAAAAATGAGGTTCAGACAATTCTTATGCTAGAACATGAAACTCCATTCTGAAATAGTAATAGGTACTTTCCCCACAAGAATACATGTCAAATGTTTGTGAGGTTTAACCTTTCCTCCTGAACTGCTTTTGTTGTCATGCCATCCTTTGTTTCCAAGGTAGCAGCAGCAAACAGAAATGAGTACTGAGCCAATCCTGTGTGTTTTGTATGGACTCACGTTATTCCTCTAACTCCAATCTGTTCTTTTGTGCAAAAATACCAGTGTTCCTTTCATATAAAATTAGGATACAAGAGTCTCTTCGAATGGTAAGAGAATTTATTTCAATCATTCCTAGATGATAGCTAAAAATCAAAGTCAATGAATTAGACAACTAGAACTGAAGTTGAGACAGAGCTACAGGCTCAAAAGTTACTAAGAACAATACTGTGAAAAGTTCCATATGGGAAAACACATTCATCAGGTACTTCAGTGGCAACAGCCCTATAAATGCAACTCACTGCCTGAATCCCACCAATTCCCCCAATATTCTAAGGCATCTATCGCATCTGAATTCTCCTCACTGGCAGAGTATCTGTTGATTCCTGCCAGCTTTGAACAACCAACCCACCATCTCTACATATGACAAAGAAAACTGGGGCAAACATTCAATTTGACAGCTTGTTGGAGAAGGATAGAGGAAATCAATTACAAGAGAGAGGCAAATATCTTCTCTTCTTCCTCCTCCATCATTGAGAAGAGCCATGCTACACTGAACATTACGGCAACAGCCCCGTTCCGTCATCTGGCACCAAAAAGCAAGGCTGAAAGGTTATTGCAAATAACACTCCTGACCCTGCCTAGACAGATTACTTGAAATAAAAACAAAATGTTAGCACAGCACTCATTTGTCTGCCCACAGTGCTCAGTTCTCTTGAGACTGAACTTAGAAAATCTTCTGTAGACAAGCAGACAAGCAACTGGGCTGCAAGTACACAGGAGCTCGGTTTTGCTCCGAGGTCATTGTAGAAGTTCACGTTTTAATTAATCTCATAAAAAGCCTTTAAAACCTCTGCAGAAGGTGAGGAACACAAAGACAGCACCAAGCACTTTGGGTTTTTGCCTTTGCACAGACTGGAAACAAAGCAAATCACCACTTCCATTTTGCTTATCAAGAGACTAAAAAGAAAAGGGCACAATTAGGAAAGGGAAGGAAGGGAAACAGAGAGGGAACACGTGCTGATTGCTGCACACTACAGAGATGAGAAAAGTGCTACTCAATTCTGGCCTCCGTATGGAACTACGTATGTGGTACACGATACCATGTAGGAAGTGTGCTCAGTTTCACTTGTTTAACAAACACAACAGTATTTAATCCAAACAGTAATATCTAGTACAACATGTGATGAGTTTCTGGAAACAAAACTCTCCTAACAGCAAGTTTATGAGCAGTTGAATGCCTCCTCCATTCCCAGATCCAATTAGGAAGCTGCCCTTCATTACTTTAAAAACTTCTTTTCCCTATTTATCCAACTGGGCTTTCCTTTTTTCCCATTTACACACATTTCTTCTATGACTCCATCTCTCCAACAACACTCTCACTGTTGGGAAACAACTGTGCCTCTTAAATTTCCATAGGGAAGCATCTCATGTTCATTCTACTTTCAAAAAAGAATTTCAAACACTTTTGTCATCTCCTTTTCCCCCTTCCCTAAATAATTTTATAACTACGTATTTTTTTTTCATCATTTTCCTGTGGCATTTTGTTTTCCTGTATTTAACTGAGAAAACAACTTGACATAGAGCTAGAAAAACACCACACAAAATGAAGGCATTCTAATGATGCAACTCCTCCAAATTTCAGCAGATGGAAATGTTATAAAAAATAACGAAGTTTTCCACGTATGTTTAGTATTTACCCAGTTTCATTTTGGATGTGGTTTTGAAAAGACTGCACAGGCTGAAATGAGAGCCACAGTCCCCATTTAGTTTGTGTTGCCTCAAGAAACAGAACTGCAGTCAATGCCCGGATAAAGCAATTCAGTTGAGAGCAGAATACTGATTTTGTCTTTCCACATTAACATGGACAATCCCAACAATGCCAACCAGAAAACATTATGTAAGGCTGTTTGAAATATTCAAATGAAGTTCTGTTAAATTTGTATTTAGAGCTAGAACATATGATCAGCTCAGCATCACCAAACCACCTCATTAGCCATCTGCTGCTTGAAATTGTTAAATATGTATTATACACCTCTAACAAAAGAGTATTTTACCAACCCATGCAGTCTTCTCTAAGCGTATTAAAGCACATAACAATGAAGTCTTCTCTGAGCTAATGGGAAACCAGACATCTCAACCTGTAACAACTTCTGGAAAGTCAAGAAGAAATATCAAACAAACCCAAATTAAACCCAAACTCAACCACCCATAGTCTTTTTCCTCATTAAAAAGAAAGCCCGTATGCCATGGTCTTCACTGCATGATGACACTTAGCTAGTTCCTTAGTTCTTTCAATTCTTCTCTCAAGGCATGAGGACTTGGAACACCAAATTACACAAAACTTTTATTTCCAGAAATTATTTGTTAAAAGTGTCAAAGAGCAATAAGAAATTAATTTGCCCATTTCCCAGGGGGGGCTGCAAATATCTGAGATCCCTTTTGACAGCTGCAGGACCAAGACTGCAAACAGAACCAAAACCTCTTTTCTGTGCTGGCACTAACCTCTATGCTGAGCCACAGGACTGACCAGAAATGGAAACACAGTTGTTGAACCAGTTAAAAAGGAATAATACAGCATTCTGACTAAGTTTAGTCAAACAATATAGGTAATAATAATTTTATTCAACAGCCCCTTCCTTTTAAGAGCAGCCTACTCTGAGGAGCAAAGACTCTAAAATCCACAGTTTCCATTTTGCTGCTTTACTGATCTCTTAACCAGCAAAGGACCATTAGAGCTGAGCTAAACCAGCACAACAATCCTAATGCTACTAAGCAGACAATCCAATTAAGCCATTTCCAAGTAGTGTTTGTCATTAAAGAGAGCTGTAAGTGAACAGCAAGCATGTCCGTATCTGAAAATCAGTGATGTGAATATCTTAGAAACAGTTCTGCCAAGGCTTTTAGCTCAATATAATAAGAACCAAGAGGTCAGAGTTTCAGAATATTCTCATTTTTCATGCTGAGAAGTATTTGTACTCCACAATAAATAACCTTTTCATCATTTATGCAGATTGGTCACACACAGTAAAATGTGCCGACAAACACGCAGACAACTTACTCGGCCAAAATTCGACTGACATGTTTGATGCCAAAGAATATTCTCCTCTGATACGCCCAATATTAACTACATTTCCAGCAGTCGTATTTCCAGCCATCATTACTTCTGCAATGTAAATCACTACAGGATCTACTCTGCTTCTGAAGAATTTTCTCTCTGCTTTATATCTTCAAAAATGAAACCAAAAGAAGTATTAATCCGATAGTGGACTCACAGGTTATCACTGCAGGAAACAGCAGCAGCCCCAGTACCATGTATTCCTAAAAACAACCTCCAAAATTTATATCTAGTTGCTTATATGTACTAAAATGGAAAGGGTGGAAGCAGAGGGAGACATGCACATGTGCAAAGTCATCTGCTAAGCAAGGGGAGAGCTGTTTCTTCACTACCAATTAATCCGGAAAACCTTAGTTTGAATGGACTACAAGAGATCAAGGAGCAGCAAGCTTTAGTGTTAGCAGACTGATTACAGGATAGCTAATACATTATTGCTAGTTTAATTATTATGAAATTCAATTAAATATTTATAGTAATAAATTAATAAAGATTTCTAATTACATCCTTATGAATATTTAATATGTAAGTGGATTAATAAGCCAAAATTTCCTGCACTGTGATATACAAACTCCTGCTGGACACCAAACGGAACTATTCCTGCCCGATGCAGAGAGGCAAAACAATTGCTGCTCGCATACAATACATTAAAAAAGAAAGAAAAATAGCTGTGAATGAGAAAGACCATGTCTCTGCACTAAAAATAACGCCAGTACTTTAGCTGCAGATACCAACATATACGCATTGCATACCATGGAAGACAAGAAGGATGGAAATTTCATGCTGCCTTGATTTTAAGGCAGCTCAATAGTGAAGAGTAATTTGGGCACTTCAGAGTCATAGAATGGAAGCATTCCTGTCCGAGAAAACTTTAAAGAGCTGGGGACAACAGGAGAAAAAGAGTTTCTTTTCCTTAAGGAAAGATTCTGTAGTATATTTATTTAATAAACATAAAAGAAATGAACTTTGAATCACGGATTTTAACCATCCAGACAAAACAAAGTGTCTTAAGTACCTCCTGCCTGGAAAACACGAACAACCGTTTCATTACTTCTAATTTCCACTAATTTCAGCTTCAAAGTATCGCTTCAAGTTTCTGTTCAGGAGGTGGAAGAAATGTCCATCTAATTTCATTAAAGAAACGCTTTTGCAAATGCAGTCTGTATTGACTATTTTGGACATCAAAAACCCCAGCTGACACTGTGCAATGGGAAAGTCAGAGCTGAGCTGTAGCAAGGAAACTATTTAGAAAGAGACAGGAGAGATAAGGGAGGACAAATGAATTTATTGAAAACTTGATGCATTTCCAAGAAAAACACAAACAAAAAAATCCGATCAAGCTGCATCTAAAAATTATTCGAGGAAAAAAGGAAGACTGAAAAAAGTTTTAATCATAAACCTGCATTTTTAATGGATGCGCCAAAGACAGCGCCTCTACAGCGTATTTTGAACCCAAATACTGAGCCATGAGTCATCTACCTTCCGAGCAGCCAGCTCCTTTGTCTTCTGCAGCTCGTGCACTGTAAGAGAAATCACGATGTTGCACGCAAGGACTTCTGCACTTTGAATTCCAGCACATGAGTAAACAGCAAGGAGGGAATATTCCCACAGCACACTATGAGAAATGCTGCATGTAAAAGCAGCATCGAGGGATATGGGTGCAGCTGCAAAAGCAGTTAACAGAGCTTACACAGTATTTTTAATGACACAGCAACCTAAATCTCCAGCCCAGCTCCATCCACCCAGTACACTGTATTTGTCCAACTTCATAGAAAACAGTGACAGCTGATGCAAAAAGGAACACTACCAACACAGTTCATACATAAAGAACACGGATTTATACTATAATAAAGTTTTCAGATAATGAGATTCTCGAGATAAACCGGGAGTTTGACATTTATACCAATTCTGACAATTTCCAAGTGTGCTGACACTACCTCCTAGAAAATGCTTTCATATACAAAAACACATTTCTAGTTAAACCCCACTCTTAATTTCTATTAGAAACAAGTGACCAAAGGATATCACGTACTTCTCAACAACCCAGCAAGCCTGAACCACCAAGCCAGCATCAAACCCCCACCAAATCTGAATGCTCCTTGAGATTAATAATGCAACACAAGCTGGGGTGGCAGTGGAGGGGGAGCACATGGGACACGTAACCCAGAATATCGAGTCACATCCCTATTTAAGCTACAAGGAGAAGTCACAGCTCGCAGGACACACAGGACACAGCCAGAAGCCAGAAGAGTTTGGAAGCAAATACAACTCTGTTTTATCAAGACCATTCCTGATTTCTGCAATTACGAAGTCACAGAAAGCTACAAAAAAATCTCACCATTTACTGCAGCAGAGTAATAAAAGAAAAATAATACTTTTCCAAGAAAAAAATTAAGCATTAAAAGTAGAGAAAAATAAAAATACTAAATATTAAAGAAAACAGGACATCAGGAATCCAAATGAACTTTTACATTTGCTAGTGCAGATAAAGCATGACTGGGACTAATGTATCGTTCCCAACTGGTTGTTTTTTCTTCCCCAGACACATTGAGGAAGTAATACTGGTTGTTTGCCTGACCATATATCCAGGTCTGTAGAAGCAATAAAGATCCTAATCATGCACCCTGGAGACCTCCTCATGCAAATGATTTCCTCAAGACCAGGCCCTGTATTTTTGCGTATCACCCAAAGACCCGGGCAATGCATTACACAGAAGAACATCAACTCTATCCATGGTACAAAACAGAAGCACTGCATCACCCCAGAGCCCAGCCCATGGCATCACCACTAACCCACACCATCAGCCCAGGTTCCCTAAATGAGAAGCAGTAGATGAGACTGGGCCAGGGTCTGCCAGCCAAGCAAGCCAGCCAACCTCAGGTGTGCACACCTTGCAACCAGGGAAATTCCAACTGGATGATAGGAAAACTGTTTTCATGATGACGGTGGTCAAACACCGGAACAGCGATGCTCTGCTGCCCAGAGAGGCTGAGAAATCTCTGCCCTTTGGGATATCCCAACTCCAACCAGACACAACCTTCAACCAACCAGCAAGACTTCAAAGCTGATCTAAGTTTGAGGCTGGCCCTGCTCTGAGCAGATCAAGTGACTTCCAGGAGACCCCTTCCACCTCCGTTTATTCTGCATTTCTATTCCGTATCACAGCTCCATGGAAAGTGAGAGGCGGGGGTGAGGGGAAACAGTTCACTCTCAAAATACTCTGCAGCTTTAAGGAGTGATTCAAAAGGTCAGATTATTAGTTGGGGAAAGGAAAGAAATGTCATGTTCTACTTTCATTACCGCCCACTGCAACTTTACAGTTGAGTGATATTCACAAAGAATATGAAGTTAGACAAAAGCTTAATCTTAAGCAAGTAGTAAAGGCAACACTGTCAGCAGAAGCTCATCTGTTAACTACAGAAGATGGTAATAGCACAATAACAATCTTAGATCATTCACCATCTCCCTTCTTTTATGTACTCACTATTAAACACATTACCAGTGTGTATTAGTGTTGCCAATGTTAGTGTCAAAATGTCAGACAAAATTAGAGACAGGATACAGTGAGGAGCTCTTACTGTTGCAGCTGATTTTAACGCAGGATCACAGAAATGCTATGGTATATTACCTTAGAGGATAAGTGGACTAAGACCTCCAAGCAGCAAGGCCTGAGGCCACTAGCAGGGAGCCTGCCTGGCTTTGGGGCAGTGATACTCACCAACTAACAGGAGAATGCTGTACTCTGTCCTCATTGTTGCCCTCAGTTTTAACTTTCTAATTTCTGTCATTAGTAGAAAGTAGGGCAGCATGTCACCCATAAGCCACGGGCTTAAGCTGCTATAAACCAGTCACACATTCAGCACTTACAAGAACTGCCAAAGCATAAAGGTAAAAATACCCTCAGAGCATCATCAGTCTGGATCAGCTCAAAAAGGTGATTTCTTTTGTGAACACTGGCAAAAACTTAACCATAGGATAAAGCAATAATGCTGTTACATCAACTGTATGGCAACAGTGAACTGAAGGATTTATTCTTGTTGCACGTAGATGCCCATACGCTACAAATTCCATACCTGAAAAGTGCCTTTACACGTTCCTTTGTGAATTACTGACATTCCAGCTGAGTAGGGCACGGCCTGATGCCATCTGCAAAGGCTGCAAGCAACATAATTGCTTTGTTTGTTTTTGTCCGCGCTTCCCATTACCTTCACCACAACATTTACATTGAAGAGATATTACCAGATGCAAATATATACACAGTTGTAATTCAAGCATAACAAACTGTAAAAACAGTCATAAGGCAGTAAAGCTGCCTGACAGAGGCAGGAGGGGAAAACACCATGCTCCTGACAACAGAACTACATTAGAAAAGACAGCAATTACTTCAAAGCAAATGCAAAACCTGCTTGCAATTAAAAGTACATGTGAGAGCATCCTCCTGGTTCAGTTTCCTGTGCCTACATCTGCAAAGAACGGTCTTAACTGTGCTATAAAAACTGTGCCAGGGAAAATTAATACACGTAAGGAGTGTAGATGCTACCATGATTGGTTGTGAGAACCCTGCTACAAAGGAACTTGAGCATAATACACCTTGGCACGTACTGAAGTGACTGCAGCTCAATCAGCAATACCGAATTCACCTTTAAACTGGCCTACTCGGGTAGTAGCATATTTGTTTCTGCTGAAGAGGGTAACTCAGTTTAAGCTGTAAAATCTACTTGAGAGGCTGAATAAGCACTTGGCTGACTCACCCTATGTCACCACAACTTTATTGGTAGAGGCAGTTTAATCCTTGGGTACTTCTACTATTTGGAGTCATTGCAACTTCTAAAGGTCAATGAAGACTGCATGTAATTACTTCCACATGTTCCTCATTTTCAACATACGAGGAATTCCAAGTAAGACTGGGACTTTTCATAATGCTGCTGTTAGGACACACTAAATCAAATTGCTATACCCCAGGCACGATGTTCAGGGTCTGACAGATCTGAGTTCAGAACCAGGAATTCAGCAACTCACGAAAAGCTGGGCAAGTTGAATGAAACAAAACCCCGATGGTCTGGAAGTCAACAAGAAGTGAATTTAAAGAGAGACAGAACGGTGTCCCCTGGAAGATTTCTCTCAAGAGAAAAGCTGATATATAATGGAAAACTTCAGTTACATGATCCAATGCACCTTAATGGTTACTTGCCTTACTTAAATGTTCTTACGTCAGCAAAACTGCTCCCGTTTTAAGCACTTTTGCTAAGCCAGAAGTGTTTGGATTGAAGTATTTTGGATTCCGTTATTTAAGATTTGTTCCAAACGGCGAAAGAACAGTTACTTCAGAAAACAATGCTTCCATTTTGTCTCAACAGCTGGAAAAGCCAGTCCTGTACTTTTCAATTAAACAAGTTATAGTAGTAATACAAAAACCTGCTGAGTCCAAAGATATGTTAATGTTCCTGAGGAAAGTCAAACAGCAGAAGAGAAATCTCCACCACAGTTGCATATAATGCTGGCTTTAAATAGGCAACGTTATCTTCAACAATTAGGGAATATTCCACTTCTATTAATGAATAAACAACTGCAGAACACTAAAAACTTTTAAGAACTGCTTTTGCTCACTTAAAACTTTTCTGACTCGATTAGTAATTATTTCAGGCTCCAAATGCAACTATGATTACACAGCTACGTGCATAGGTTGAACAATGAACTGCATCCCCACCTCTGACCTCCCCATCTCACACTACACTATCTGCATTTCCTTCCTATAAAGACAGCCTACTTGGCTTTTTTCCCAGTCCCTTTTTCAACCAGCTAAAGGAATAACAGAATAAAGGCAGATCAATCAACATGTTTGTATTCTGTTACTCTGCCTTTGAGGTTGGAAACACAAACGGTTCAAAATGTATCAGTTCTGATTTTCTGTTTAACAAATAACGATTTCTTTCTGTATCGCTAATGGAGCCTGAAATTAAAATGGATTTTCAGTTGAGCCCCCGCTCATACATTGGTGTCATCAATACCGGCCCTGCTCTAGGAACAAGATTTATCTTGGTTATCCATTACACGGAGGCAAGCAGCTTACAAAAAGCACCCGGCATATTCCCAGGACTCCCACAAACGGAATCAAACACCAAGGTTACATAAAGTTTGAGATCCTCTAGGACGTCACCCATCAGGTTTATAAACCTAAAATGAGGCCGGCTTTGGCATCAAACTACCTCAGCCACTAAAAGCAATGGCTTAACACCAATAAGGGTTAAATCCTCATATACACTGAGTTTCTTTAAAGTACCTTAAGCACATGGTAAGTGCTCAAACCCACTCACAACAGGGAACCTGAACATCTTTACCATAATACAAGGGTATTTCCACTACAAATCACTGCCAAACTTCGTGTTATTTTCAGACACCTTCAGTGCAGGTAAGTAAAATACAATAGCTTGCCTGAAGCTAGCTGCACAATTTAGCCTTGGGAAAACAGCCTGTATCAAGATAGGTGCAGTTGCCACTTCCTGAGACCTCGCTGTCAGTGTGGGAGAAGATACAAGGTACTATTTCAAATACTGCATAATCTGAGCATTTTAAAACCAGCACTGAGTTTCGCTATTGCATCTCTAATGCATGCAATGGATGGGAGCAAAGGCATCTCTGTAAATGCAGACCTCTTTAAAACTATATATATATATATATATTCCTTGAAACAAGTTACAGAGGAAGTCAGATTGCAGGGAAAAAGCTCTAGTAATCTGTTTAAATTCAATCTGTGCTTTTTTAACAAGAAAAAGAAACTTTAGACAACCGCTCTCCTCCCTCCCCTAATCCTTCATTTAGGAATGATGAGGAGAGCACTCCCTTCTTTATACCTAGAGGACATACTCATCTTACTGCTATTTGGCATAAGAAAGGACTGAAAAAAATTCAGCAAGACAACATCAAAGCCAAATTAAGGAGCATGCTGTATTCTGATGAATATAAAATACCTTCGAATACGGACTTTCAACACCACCTGTATATGGCTTTTACAAGCTCATGACACACATTTAGGCCTAACCTTTTCCTTCTACAAATGAAGGAAGGTATTTATAGGGCTTAGAAGACCTGAAAGGAATCAGTAAGGAGATGGATATGCAGCTTTTACCTGTCTACAAGGCTTTCATTCTCTTAAAACCCAATGCAATTGCTCCAGAAAAAGTCTATACAAAGCAAGACAGCCTTGAAAGAAAAGATAAATGACACAAACCAGACAGGTCTGTCACAAGACAGAACCTGCATAAAGAGTGAACATTGCAAAATCATGCAGATTGTCTGCTATGGTTCCTAATGGCCTGACTTTAAGCATTTAATCCAGGACATACCTCTCTCTCTCACAGAGAGGCTGATTAGGTTCATGCAAGGGTAGCTACAGAGCTGTAAAGGGTATATCCTTTGAAAGCATGCTGTAAAATGAGACCGATTTTGAAGGGGTCAACTCTTTTACCAATAATGTCTGACATTCTCCATCAAACTAAGCAGTTTATCATAGGATTACAAGAAGATTACTGAAATGCATCATATAAAAAACCCCTCCAAAACAGATTTTAACACAGTGACAGCCTGCAAGGAGGAAAAATATAGGAAATCTGGTAAAAACTTCAGAGCCCTTTCACTCGTGCTTGAGTCTTCACACCATCATAGTTTTATATTTTCACTAATACAGCAGCTTCTATTCACTACAATAATAGGATTTTGATTTCAATTATTTTTTTCCTATATTATCACCACTTACCAGCTCAATAAGAACGTATTAGCTGAATATAGCAAAATCCTAGTTAATTGGAAAGAGAGGACTGAAAAGAACCTCCAAGGGTAATTGAATCCGGCTCCTTGCTCCTATCAACAACCATGACACAATTCTTTTCAGAAGGTCATATTAAAATCACTTGGTTTCTTGGTCTGCTAATCTCTTTGGAAAGCTATTCCAGGACAACTGCCTTCCAACAGTCAGGAGACCAGCAATCCTCATCCTAAACTTCATCCTAACAAGAAATACATGCTTATCTGTCCCTGGATTAACACACAGTCACTGTCACAACTGATACAAGTACTTCTGAGATGAAAACGTCACTGGCAGCACTGCAGGTGAAAAAGCAAAAAGTCCATGATAGAAATTAAAAGCCTATCAGTGCTGAAGCAGCCTGGTTTAAATGTACAGCAGCCTTCAAGTACTCAGTGAACAAATATCTTCAGTATCTGTCACCAACTCCAGCAGTTACAGAGTGCAACAACAACAGAAACAGTAAACAAACAGTACAGGATAAAAGCGGTGCTCCCATCACAAAAGTAATTTGTAATTCTAAAATCGTTGTTAAAGCCCAAAACTTTCAGCTCTTTCATTTGAAACAATCAAAGGCCAATAAGCTCTCCATTAACAAAGGGGCTTGCTTTTTTTTAGCATGGCAACATCTGGTGAAAATCATCCAGGACTTCAGGTTTTGCAATACTGTCAAGGGGACACAGAGCTCAGAATAACCACAGTTACAGGAATCGTTATACTGCGTATGCAGAGAGCACTATAGAGAGCATTTGGCTGGAAACCCCCCCATTTACAGTGCTTAGTTAATTGACATTTGTTGGCTGAAGTAACTACTACTTCGACCATGTAGTTCCTACATAAGTTACCAAATACAGCAAAGCATACACACACTGTAAGTGATCAACACAGACACCTTCACCCTCATTTAAATTCATGTTTTTTAAATACCAGACCCACTGTCAGTACTTCAGTTTCCCACACTTCAGCCTCTTGTGGTTAAGACTTCCTGTATCAAACACAGGTATTCATTTCTGTTCACATTTAACAATGAAAACTAAAGAGACAGTAATTAAGTTTTCCAATCTAACACTGCCTTAAGTCTTCTTACATCATATATTTAAAGATATTAATAGAGGCCCTAAAAATAAGCATCATCCAGAACAGCCAGGAGAGATACCTAATACTCAACAAAATGCAGTCAAGGGGATGAGCACCGCAGCTATTTTTAGCAAGAATGAAGTTTTCTTTTACATAGGAATTAAAAGACTAATTCATTATGTGGGGAAATGGAAAGGTTGAGAACAAAGTACATGGACCGTGCTAGAGCTGGCTGGGTCTGGGGGTAACACCTCACCTTCCCAGCACAAAGCATCCAGGTCAGGCAAGGCTATTTTTGGCATCACTCACTTCAAAACTCTCATCCCTTCCAGGCCATCCAGCAAACGCATCAAAAGGGGGGAGAAAATACAGTTACAGTTAAAAATACATTTATATCTAAACATAAATCTAGCTATATTCAAATATTCTATACATACATGTGTCAATGTTCCAGAGGGTCAAACCGAGTGGCTCATCACCAAAATCAAATACAAAGGAAATCTTCACTTAGAAACATTTTAAAGGTTTTGGTGTTGTTTCAAAGAAAGATTCAAGAAATAAATTGATTTAATTCCAAAACACTAAAAACTACAGTATTTGGGGAGAAATGCAGACGTTTCTTCTAATGTGACTCGAGTCTGACTACATCATGATTTCAAATTAGTATTATTTCAGCCTTAAATGCTATAACTACACAATAACATGAATATAAATAAGCTCCAAAAGATTAAAAAAGATGAGAGATGACAGCACTTGGTCCAACCAGTTTAACTTTAAAAGACAACTGGTGAGTTTATCCCCTAAATTTGAGCACAGAATGCAAACTCCAACTGCTGACTATTCTCCCTAAATATAGATTAGTATCAAGTATAAATGGGTGTTCCATAGCAAATTTCTGACACATTTGGAGGACAAAGTGGGCCTCAGCAATACTTAGTTCGAGTTTAACTACCTCGCACCTAAACTTATGTAAATGACTAAAAGAACAGAAAAACAAAGCCCAGCAGGAACAGACCTTGAGAACTTTTCCACAGAGTGATACCAGGACAGAAACAAACCCCAATTTGCTTCATTCACAGCAGTGTGCAAGCACTGAATTTCTTTCCATTACTTAAAATGATTCTCTTGGTAAGTAAAATCTGTTTCCCCAAACATTCAAGGCAAAGCAAGCTTCAGTGCATAGCTTTTGCTACCATCACTATTAAGTTTAGAATAAGAAACCTTCATGAATGTTGAAAACAATCAAACTAACCTACACACAGAATAACTGACAAAAAGGAACAAAAGGAAAACATCTCGATGAGAAAAACCCCCAAGAAGTAGCATTCAAACAATACAATATAGAGAACATATAGCCCAGTAAAATATTTAATGATTTCCAATAACCAACACCTCCAAGAGCCTTAACAGAAAGGAAAAAACGTGGTTTAAATCATCTTACTAACTCCTTTTACAGTTCCATAAGTGGAACACATAACCCTGTAAAACAACCCACTGAAACCTTTAACGAGGAGGAAGTACGAGATGACACACACTATTAATGTTCATTCAGAACTATCTGCACAGTAACAAACATTCCAAGCCCCAAGGAGAGCTTATCTGGTACCAAGATGAGGTTGGCAGTATCAATAGTTCTCAGTTAATTATTTCTAAAGACAAATAATTAATGTCTGGGGGAAGTGGAGTGTTTGCTCTAGATCTTCCTATGCAAGATGTTTCAAGTCTCACCACTTAAAACAGGAAGTATGCTTCTGTTGGCAGAGGTGCTTCACAGGGAAAAGTGAGAAATTCTCCTTACAAACTAAAAACAGCATGACACTAAAGTGTCAGGTTTTAAAGCTTTTAATAATTTTATTTAAATAGAAGGAGGAAAAAAATCAATTTTAAGTATAATGCAAATTTGTCAGGTTTTTATCCATTCACGAATGAGGATAAACACATTCAGACAACTGAGGCCTGGGGGCAGCGGTGCTCAAACAGGGCTAAGAATGGATGCTCTCTGATACAGGTTTGATAGACCCCAGGCATGTTCAACCAGAGCAACCCCCAGCAAGGACTGAATGCCAGGCAGCTCCTTGGCTTCCCAGGCAGGCTCTGCAGCTTGTGTTCAGCACTGTGCTGCCAAAGCTACACCGGTACTGATACCTGCACTACCTGATAAGGTCAAACTGGGGCTGTACGAGCTGCAATCCCCATAGGAAATGCAGCGCTTACGCATGGATGCCTCTCCCTGCCTCAGCTCTCCATTGGAAAACAGGAAATAATAGAACAGCGTTTCATCAGTAGGGCCTGAAGGGATCCATAACTTTGGGGGTTCTTTTATATGACATTAATCTATTAAGTATCTCAGCTACACCTAGAACCTACAGCACCATTATACAGCACTAAGATACTCGCAGAACCCCTTACTCTGATAACATACACATTAAACTTGGACCATGTTCCAATACATTAAAATGCGCCATGAAGAGCACCAGATTCTTCCTACACCGCACATCATAAAAGTCACTCTTCCTCACAAGATATCCCTCAATAAAAGGCTGTAATGTCACAATATACAGGGTAGGGGTTCCGATTACTTTCAGCCCAGGCCAGCTGACTGCTGTAGTTCAGTGGGATTTGTTGAGAGTAATAAAAGGAACCTCATAGTAAAGAAAAAGACTGAGGCCACAGAATTGCATTATAAATTGATTTCTGATTATAATATTAAATGACTACACGACATTTAAAGAATAAGCAAATTGTTTCAGAACACATTTCTAAACTACTTTTATTTATGCGAAAATGGATGCTGGTGGCAAAGCAACATAACAGAAACCAGAAGACCCTGCCACTTACTAATTGCATTTTTGATGGAAGTGCTACCACAAGGCATTAAGGAGACTTAAAAGCACAGACTGCACTTCACTTACTGCTAATAATAAAGCACGAGTCAAAAGAAAAGGTCTTCCTCAAGGCTTAATGAGCACTAGAAGGGAATACCTCAAATAAAACCTGAATAATGAAAGTGGTGAAATAGAAATCTGATTTTTTTCAAATACATGCCAAACAACATCCTATGGAAGTTTAAGTTTAATCTTAAGAGTACATTCCTTCTCCGAGTTTGACATTCAAAGTGCTCTAAAACCATAGGAGGCCTGTACCAAAGCGTACCCCAGCTGTGTGTGCAGCCCAGGTCCCCAGCTCTCCTGGTCGAGGCATTTGCCTTCTGCCAAGGCTCTTCCTGCTCCTTCTTTCCCGCTTCCTGTTCCTCGTTTCCTTCTCCTACATTTTCACATGAATAACTACATTGATGACACAAATTCAGTGCAGGTAAACTCTTGCCAGGCACAAATCCCTTCATGGCTGGGAGAGAATGAGCCCACACAAGCTCTGCTCCAGAAACTGGAACTATTTGAGCTTTGAGGCAGCTTAGGGCAAGCCAAGGCATTTCAGATTGAACTCTTCTGCCCCACTACTGCAGGCTCCAGCACAGCCCTGCTGTGCTAAGGTTAGAATGTGACTTCTACTCTGTTTCTGAAACATAGAATCCTTCTTCTAGACCACGCACTGATTTTGGGTCATGATTAACACAGTAGAATCTTATTCAGTCATACTAAGGGAAACAAACTGGGGTGCAAACATCTGCCATCTCAAGATAAGTTACATGCTCTCCCTCCAGCTGCTAAACAAGAAAGAAAGTGACTCAAACTGTGTTCAAAGGAGGTGCAAATAAAAGAAGGTGCTCCAGGATAAAAGCAGCGAGGTCGTTAAGCTCACTTCCAGAACCGAGAGGGTTTATAGCTGCATTTTTAATACATGTTTCATTCCACCAGCCTCAAATAAGGAAACATCCCAAAGATGGTGATAGCATGCTGAATTTGTTGCTATCTGCAGAAATTAGTTACTATAAATAGTTTTTCCAGGCTTTTTAAGACGCAGCTGTACCAAGTTTCCACCAGAATCAAAATCGCTAAGGCATCCATTTACTGCATCGTCTATTCCACAAAGGTGATGACAGTATCCCACCACCCTTTTTATGCTGAAGACACCCTTGTCACACATTTTAATCTTATTATCTTTAAAGATGGAACACCATCTGCAACAAGCGTTTAAAACCTTTCTTTTCAAGAAACGGAATCCAGTGATGATAACAAGATTCCCTTAGTACGACTGGGTAAACTTTTACCGTGTTAATTATGATCCAAAACAAGTGTCATGGTCTAGAAGGATCCTAAATTTCAGAAGTATAGTAGAAATCACACTCTAGCCTTAACATACGTTCGCCTCTTCAGCCCTTACACCTAACCTTCAGCTGCAGACAGTGATTTAATAAAGCCAAGGTAGTAGACACTGTCGGCATCCACAATAATGTGCAAGAGACCACAAACCCACATGGATTTCCTAAGTTAAATCCTGTAATGGACTAAACCAGAGGAAGCAGTACATTGACTTCCCAACCTAAATACATAAAATCTTTTAAATATGAAACCAGAATTCACACCTGTCAAGCAAGTGATAAAATGACAATACCAGAGCAGTGACAAGCTCGGGTCTGGCACGGGCAGGGTTGCTGCAGTTTAAACTCATCACAGAACTGAATTAATGCCAGCTAAATGGATGATATTAGGAACAGATTACTCAGGAGCAAGCAGCCATTGAGAAAGTTATCCATTATACATTTGTTCTTATTTAAACAGCCCTTGAGTCATGTAGCATCCTACAGAAAGAAGGCAAAAGAGGTTTAGCAGAAAATTAAATGGAAGTATAAGATAACGCAACTCACTCTTCAGGTATAACAAGTTATAAAAATGAGTCCTCAGTGGAAGCCAAAATTAACTGAATCTGCTTCTAGACAACAACCTCCTCTATAAAGCTCTGCTTAAAAACCACCCCACAGCTTCTCACCAGCCAAAAACCCACCTTATTCTGCAGAATAAACAGCGAACACTAGAGATGTTCTGATCAGGCAACACTACAGACCAGTGTCACTGCTCTGAACCGCACCGTTCTGTTCTGACTCATCCCTTTAATATTCAAACTCCCTAGGACAAGGATTCTTGTAAAGCATAAATATATCTTTGCACAAGACTTTGTACCACAGTGATGAAAAACACACACACGAAAGCCCTGTCTTACAGATTCACCTCGTGTCCTTGGTTCTGACACAATCTGTGTAACCCAAGCACTGCTAAATATCACCCTTTTACAGGCGCAGACAAGATCAGTCTAACGTATAAACGAGACTATGCAATTACATTGGTAATGTCTTGGAGAGCCTTAAATCACTGAGAGAAATGCAGAGTGTTCCTGTCTAAAGACAAGACTTAGAAAAACCAGAGACCTTTTTAGTTCAGAGTACCATAAGCGGATTATGATCTGCAAGTCCTTGTGTGAAAGGAAAGCCTAAGGGTGTGTATACACAGGTGAGTAAGCAAATCCAGAACATCTGGGTCTGATAAATGTCTGCCTTATAAACATATCAGTAATCTGTAAGTAAGAAGTTGTGTTACCAGAAACCTCAGTATTTTCTCAGGAGGCAGCATCCACATTTTTTAACCCTAACATAAAACACCACCTTCACAAAAGGGCTCTTTTCATAAAGCTAAGCTGGAGACAGACGCAGTTTTCAAAACCACACTGGTTTAGTGCATTCCTCTAGAGACAACTTGGGAGTTTCCCTTCAGCACAAACATCATGCTGGACACTGTTCAAACTCTGACATTTCACGCTGTTCACCAGAATCTCTGCGTGAACTGGTTGCACAAGATAACTTATCAAATATGACATACAAAGAGAGGTTTCCACACCCCAAACTGACTTTAAAGCAATTCACATTTAAAACCAGCACTGACTAATTTTAGAACTATTATGCACATACTATGTGTGTTAATAATAACCGGTTTCTACCTCTCCTAAACCCTAAGTCCAAAGTACACATTAGCAAAAGGATTTTCTTCCATTTTCAGTCTGAGATTTGTGAAGGTTTCATTACCAAGAGCACTGAGAGCAACTGACATTTCAACCCGTGCTCCTTCCTAACATAGAACTCATTATCTCCCTTCAGGGCTCCCACTCCAAGTGCCACATCAATGCTCTGCAAAGTCCTGCTGCTGTAATTGCACTACACTTTCAAGAACAGGTAAAGAGGGGCTTATGGCACTTGTGCAGAGAGGATGTGAAATGGTGAGGAGGGAGAAGGCTGGGAGCACTTCCATCAGGGCTACGTGGTAGGCAACTTCAGAATTAGGACATGCTGTTATGAACACAGCAGGACATCAGCTTCTAAGAGCAGACATGTGGCCTTGAAAAGCATCCTCATGGCAACATGGATTATGCCATTAAAACAAATTAATAAAATATCAAAGTTGAGGGCTGAGCAAATGGTAAAGGGTTGATTCACAGTCTTAATGCTTTCCTTTTGACTGCAGAAACAAAGCATTCTTCCCAAAATAAGCAGGCAATATACCTAGTGGAGCTGAAACTAAAGCTGGAATTATTATCCAGGCCAGGCTGGATGGGGCTTGGGAGCAAGCTGCTCTAGTGGAAGGTGTCCCTGCCCATGGCAGGGGTCTGGAACTGGACGAGCTTTAGGGTCCCTTCCAACACAAGCCACTCTGTGACTCTATGATTATAAGCACCTAAACCCTGCAAGCTTTACCTGTTAGAAAGCCACACGTGCACTTAGGTCCCTGCCCACCAACCTGCACACAGGTGGACTGCAGACGGACAGAAAACCCCAACAAACCACAGAGTTCACTCACAACGGTCAGAGAAACAACACAGTTGGAGAGAAGCCACATGAACCCAATTCCAACGGCGTCTGCCTGCGCGTCTCAAAAGGGCTCATTCACATGGTCCATGCTGCGTGGATCAGCACAGCTGTTCCCAAGGCCACTCCCCAGGCCAGCAATGTTTTTCCCATCCCATTTCACAAAAGGCACAAACATATTTCCAACAGATGCGTTTTGTACTCCAGTAATTTAGTGATATTTCCTGATGACTGCTTAATACAAAAGCTGTAGCTGGGTGATCCAAAGATTGCATCTGTTACCCTTCGTCTCACCATCAGGTCAGAATGGATTTCTCACCCCAGAAAGAGATACCACGGAAGAATAAATTACTCTGGTTTTAAGCCTCCACCCAGGGATAAATAATTTGCCCATGCAATGAGGGACAGAATTAAGGGTTCTGCTTTTTCAAATATGCTGTAACATGGGGGGGGTAATGGGAGAGGTAATCTTCAGCATTTTCTTACCAATATTATAGACAGCACAACAGAAAATACCTCTTGATCCTCTTCTTGAGCAAGATCATTCTCTTCCTCATCATCCATCCAATTTCTGTCAATTTAACCAATGTTATATAGCAAATAAATAGGATGGAAGACCCCATCACCCTAAAGCTCCATAGTAACTACAGACAAAACTTGGCTCAAGGAGCAAGTTTCTCCTACCACATCATTCATACCCAAAGCCATCACCTGACCTGTCCTTACACACAGCAGCACAACAGGGAAGTTGGGTATTGACGATTTATCTGCTGAGAAGTTTTAAGTGCATCATATTCTGCTCCATTGATAACTGTATTTTAAAATAAGGGGGTGGGGTGAAAGCAAAGAATCATCTCCATATCATTAAGCCTGGCAGAACTCTGTTGGGAAACGCAGAGAGCTGGAGGCTTCTCCTAAAAGGATCAACACTGTGTAGCATGGTAAAATCATCCAATTCATTTCACACAGTGCGCTTATGTATTACACATGCTCAGGGGATGAAGCTATTCTCTGAGTTTCCTAGGAAGAAAGGGTTGCATCTTCTCACTACTGCATCTTAACTACTGTTACGGGAGATGTGTATATAATGGCAAATCTTTTTTGCATGGTCCGTAAATTGGCCACTTTCTCCTGATAAGATACATATTCCTACACAGTGAATGTTTCAGGCGGTGTTTACAGCTCTGTCCTTACAGCCACAATGAATGTAACTTAAATTACATCAATTAATTATAAGACAGGGTAGTTTTATGTAAATTTAAAGAGGTATTATCATGCTACTATTGAAATTTCAATACCAAGGTCAAGCAAATAATTTCCACTGCAAAAACCATTTGGAAAGAGATAGGATAAGATGTGCATGTGTCAGCATGCCTGGCATCTCTCTAGGCTACTAAACCTTCTGCATCAAGGGCATCTCACTTTACTAAACATTAATGCAGAATTCTGCATAATATGAGGTTAGAGTTATTCAGAGGATCTCTGCACTGCAAATAAACCCAAGTATTAAAGTCTATACTATTAACTACAGATTAAGGTCAGACCCCAACAGTCGTTCCATACAGAACAACATAGCAGACAAACATTCACTGCCTGCAATGCTGATCCATTCATACAAAGCAGCTTGCAAGATCCAAGCTTTAAAATATTAAGAACATTTACTGGCTCAACATGAATGCAATCCCCCACCCTCACAAAGAGGACCCCTGACTGCACAACTGATCTGCAGTGTGGTTTAGAAGGTCTGGAAATACATCAGTTGTGCTACCTGCTGGCCAGCCTAGTTTCTACTCTCTACACTCCACATTTGATGGTTCTAAAATTAACCCTACTGATTTTACCACCCATTTCCTTTTCATTTTACCATGTTAAATGTCAAATGATCCATGTCTGACACTGCCCTTTTAATTATTACAACAGCTTAAAGATGCTACCACACCCATCCCCCTCCTTCAAAGCACGGCTCAATGAAACACGGGCAGTGGTAAGAAATCAAAGGTCAGTATTTGCATGAGTTGAATGAAAGACAAGAAAAAGTGAGATTTAATAAGAATTGAATTCTACAGGAAGTTCTGCAATTAATCATCTTTTTAGTGTATAGATTTAAATTACAGAATAAGCTCCATGGATAGTGTTTAGGGCCTCATTAGTAATAACTGAGCATATTTATCAATACTTCTTGCAGAAAGCTTGTTATAAATACCTGTACAAACCCGATCAGACCTGCCTAATACATTAATGATATATGATGGAGTCTTCTATTCTCTTCAGTCTTCAGCTACATATTTACTTAAATGATAAATACTCCAAATTACAACGTGTCGATAAATTTGCATCCCTGCATCAATGAATTCCTTGCTCAATATCTTCTAACATAAAGCCTCAGTCACTGCCAGTCACATTAACAAAACAATAAAACGCGGGTGACTTGGTATCAGGATTCAGAAGTACTTAAGGTGACAGTAGCACTTAAGAGCCTTGAGACCATTATATGCCCATTATGTTGCTTAACAACTGGAGCTGTAGGTGCAGCACATGATTATGCAGCACAAGAACTCAGACCCAGAGAGAAGTTTAAGGCACAGGCAGGAAACGAAAGAATCTAAAGTCAAAGACCTACAGAAACCAGGAAAGGGATGCAACAGTGACGAAGGTTTGTCCTCCCTCCTCCCACTATAGAAATGGCTCTATTATCAAGTATTTTACAGTGTTCTCATTACATTTTCTATTTATAAAAAGAAAAAGAAACCTGGACAAGGACAAGGCATATTAAGCATAAAGTCAAAGTCAGGCGTTTCTGCTCTGTTATATCTGTCCCAGATACTAAAGCAGTCCCAGGCTGCCAGGGATATCCTGTCTGATGGACATTCAGGAGTACTCCTGAAACTAGTGGACCCTGTCTTCAGGATACTTGTTGTCAAGTATTCACAGAAACTACACAAAGCATTTGCTGCCAGGAAATGGTGATGCAGCATATAACAAATTATGAATAAAATACAAGCCTAAAATACTTGTAATATGAAGTATTTATCGCCTAAAATAGAAGTTCTTTATATATATACACATAAATATATATACATATATATGTTTTTTACTGTAAGGGTGGTGAGGCACTGGAATGGGCTGCCCAGGAAGTTGTGAATGCTCCATCCCTGGCGGTGTTCAAGGCCAGGTTGGACAGAGCCCTGGGTGACATGGTTTAGTGTGAGGTGTCCCTGCCCATGGCAGGGGGTTGGAACTGGATGATCTTGAGGTCCTTTCCAACCCTAACTATTCTGTGATTCTAAAATGCAAGTGACACCTGGCCTTGCACCAGCTTTAATAACATACGACATAACTCTGGTTTTGCAGTGTTTGAAGAAACCCAAGCTCAAGCTCAATTAACTGAACAACCCTGACAACTAAACTGCTCCTCATTATACAGCATCAGGAAGCTGACACAAGGCTTCAGTTTTGAAGAAATCATAGAAATAAGCTTTGCTGACTTGTATGTCAACAAAGGCAAACCTTGTAGGCTGTGAAACTGATGTCTCAGGCACACCTGCATATTTAAGACAGAAGAAAACACTTGAAAGTACTCCTCAGTGAAACAACTGGCAATAGCATACAGCACACCAGAGAGTAAAATCACCTAATGCGATCACACACTGTGCAGTTGGCGTAATGACTGAACGATCTATTAGGAAACAATACCACTTCCGAGCATATGTATAAAACATATCCACCACTTGCACTTTAAAACCCTCCTCGGCATCTACGCGGGTTTCCAAAGCCGCTTTTAGGAGGTAAATCAGGGATATTACTGCAAAGGCAGCTCAGAAACTAACACCGAAGAACCTGGGTTATTTGCACCAACGTATAGATCAGGTTTTGACAAGCAAAGAGCAACACGAAGAAGCAAATTACCATGACAAAACCACCACCTTTTTGCCCACTGATCGACTGGGGTAAGAATGGAATTCTATTAAGCCTTCATATTTAACTAAACGCACTTTCGCTCCCCAAGATCTTCAGACAGTTTCAACAGTTGTATTTGTCATGGATGTACAATGCAATGGAGACACTACAAGAAATAGTTTAACCGAGCTGCACAACTAGATTTATTGAGCCTTTATTGAGTTGTAAAGACTCAAACCTGAGGATCCCTCATTAACAGCAAAAGGAATTCCGAGCAATATCCAGGCATCACAATATTTGAAAGAGAATACCCCAAAAAGTCCATTTTTCTCCCTTTTTTTCTGCAATCTTGCAACATTTGTCTCAACTGCCCATACACACACAGAAGAACTGGAAAATACGCGCCGCCAGGAATGCACCTATTGCTTTCTGTTGTGTTCACATCCACGGGTATTAAAGAGAAATTCCATTTTGTAAAAATATATCCAACAGATGCAGTTTGTAAAAGCCGATGACAAGGAAGAAAGATAAACCTGACATACTTGGAATGCTCTCAAATAGAATTCATTTCAAGTAGAAGTTAGCAAACAAGGTAAGAGCAATCCAAACTCTGACTCACTTTAGGGCACATCACACATCAGCTAACCTGCCATTAAGGAAAAACTTGGAAAAAATTATATATGCCCTTAAAAAGAAAATAAATCAATTCTGCTGCATTAGTCTATTTCCATATTTATTGGAACATGATTGGGTTTTAACACTTCCTCCGAGTCAACCGAGTCCAGGGAATTGTCAGGCTTCATCTATTCACATTATGAAAAACCGAACAGGAGAAGCTCAAGATGCCCAGAACCTGTCAGCACCTTGGTGACATCTGGCAGGATGTCACCTCCAGACACACAGCAAGTCTGCCTGGATCAAAACTTGTATATAGAAAATGGGAAACTAGTTCAGGTAAGAATTAGGAGAGCAGATACTGGGTCTTCACACAGAGAATCAGCGGATGCCATGGAAATACATACAGCAGGATGCAGAAGCAGAAAGAACGACACTGCAGAGACGGCACAGGCTTTACAATGGGAATCATCCTGCACTTCCCAAAAGTTTGTTTCAGCTTCTCTGCAGAGGGAACTGATAAGAATGCAGATCATGATTACTAACAACAGTGCTTTGGGAAACAAAGAAGCCTTTAAAATCAACCCACTGAAACACTGGCGTACACAACAGCGCTCCATAAAGAAAGGCCTATTTCAGTACTCGGTGCCAGAGCAGAAAGATTCACCTTTTTCTTCAGATTAATGACCAATTATCTGAGAACAAAAATACTTCGAAGCAGATTCTGGTTGATGTCCTAGTGAGTAAAGCAACGACTTAAACCCAACACAGAATAGGAGCTGAAAGAAGATGATTAACTATTCTTTCAACTCATCCTCCTACATGAGTAATGTTTTGTTTACTGAGGAACTAAACCAGCACATTTAGCACAGAGGTCCAGTTAGAAACGCTATTCATTTTAAATGAAAACAAAGAGTGAAATACCTGTGCTTTGAAAAGAGAGTTGCATCGGGAATAAATCTTAACACCCTTCAAAATGAGAGCATCTATCTTCAATCTGTATCTTGTAACATTTCCTACATTCAATGGTAAAATAAGGAAGGACAGTACCTAACCCACTTTTGAGCCACTAACCTTTTTTAACAATTACAAGCTTCATTTATCTATATGCAAATGCTTGAAGGTACACAATGTTAACAGCTTTATATTCAATTCCTCTGATTGAAGCTAAAGAAACAAAAGGGGCAATTGCTGCAATTCTGGTTAAAAATTACAATTTTGGTTTCCAAATATGGGCCATTTCCTTAGCAAAAAGTAAAACAAAATCAACTTGACAATTATTACACAAGGTAATAAAGCCTTGAATGTGCCGTCCGAGCTATTTGTATAGGTCACTGTCCAGTCACAGACACTTCTGATAGTGTCAAAACCTACCTATGTGGCTGTAAATGAAGAGCAAAGATTCTTCTAAATCTTGATTGGCCATCATATAAAGACAAGAGTTAATCAGAATTTCACAGCTTCCTTTTAAAAACTAACAAATTGAGAGTAATAATCACCAAAACTGTATCTGTAGTTCAAAAAGGGTTGCTTCTGCATCAGACTATGGAAATGTCAAATAAAAACTTACCTAAGCAAGAGGAGACAGACAAGAAGAATAATTCCAGTGAGCTTTTACATTTCCAGCCACACATCCCAGCCTTCTAATAAAGCTCATTCGACGGAAAGGTTTTTATTACTAAAGACAGCAATGCCATTTCAAAACCTGCACAAAGTCACCAGAAGATATCCTGAAAAAAAGGCCTGTGTGTCTGCAGCATCTTAGCATCCAAGTTATATAAATTGGAGAAAGGAACCCAAAAACTTCATGTAAATCAAAGTATAACTACGAGATCACTAAGCGACAATGAAGCCCACAGAAGGATACATACACATGGGTTTGGTTGCCTGATTTACACGGTAACTATTCAGGAACACATTTATGGAAGGCAGTGCTCATATACAGCTGCAACTGGAAAATTAACAGCGGATAACCAACTCCCCAGCACTCCCAACCTCAAGTCTTTAACAAGCACTGCTGAAATCAGCTCAAATTATAATGTTCAGCTTCTACAAGAATTTAAAAACACTTAAAGGGTAATTCCTGCTATTAATTATACACAAGAGACTCCTTCGCTCTCAGACTTTCATGTTTTCTACCACAGATGTAAAAGCTGAGGAAATGAACCTAAAATATTCAAGCAACTTATTTTTTTTACCTTTCACCCTGAAGAGAAACAAGCCACAAAGATAAGCATAAAAGAAATAATTATCAGTGCATCCCAGCAGGAAAATCTGCATCCTTTATCCTTCTGCAACTTTCCAACATTTCATTAAATTCCACTCATGGCATAAATCACATCCACAAAAATCTTGTATACAATTAACACCATATGTGCCTGCATATCAGCAGCTGATGTGCAGCATTACACCAAAGCAGAGGGGAAAATAAAGAATATGCCAAACTTTATCTTGCCCAGGACTCACACTGGTTTATCTGTCAATTCGGAATGTGCTGTCACTCCCACATGTTTAATTAGAAGCTGAAAAGCTTCACAGAACTACATCCAGGGCACTGAACAGTCAGTTTCTTTTAACTGGAACACACTGCTGGGATGTCTGACTGACTTCCAGTAAACAAAACAAAACTTAACACGTTCTAAGTGTGGGAAGGGTGAGGATGCTTTTGTCCTTGAATCTGAATATAAGAAAAAGCCAACAAACTTTTGCTGCAAGATAAGATTTATTTATATTCCAGCTTTAATAAGCACAGTATCAACCAGGAAATTTCCTACAGAAACGGAAGGACAATGGCATATTCCTCTATTGTACTGCCATGTTCTGTGTTGAGTGAATTGCACATTTGGTGAATTGCACATCTAAAATCACAGAATCATTTAGGTTGGAAAAGCCCTTTAAGACCACTAAGCCCAACTGAACCCAGCACTGCCAAGGCCACCACTAAACCATGTCCCTAAGCACCACATCTAACAAGTCCTTTAAATACCTCCAGGGGTGGTGACTCATTCCTGTCTGATGTATAGAATTTTTTTGTGATGCACATCATTGTAGTAACAGAAAATCCTCACCAACATCTTCTCCCTTCCAACAAGGATGTCCTTTTGTCCTTTCTATAGGCAATGATGCTCAGAAACAACGTATCCCCTTCCCTGCACAGAAGACAAGTCTGAAAGCATAACCTGAATGTCCACATTATCAAGCAATGCTCCAACAGAACAGTTGTGTAAAGAAAGGCAATGTTAAGAACCCATACAGCCCACATTTCAGGGGCTTTCTGTCCGATGAGCTGCAGCATGATCCCTGAACCAAAGATCACTGTGCTGATCTAACTCAGCTCTGTCCGGTACGAGCCAAAGGAATCCACTTTGCGTGTTCCACAACCAGCCAGCAATGCAAACCAAAGCACTATGAAAGCAGGGATGACTGCGACACACATGCCAAAGGGCTTTCCTGGTCTGAACCAATAACTAAATTGGCACTCATTAAGACTCAGGAGTTTTCATCTGCATCAGCGCTGTTCTCAGTACAAACTTGGTAATTTTTCCAAGATCTCCGAGTTCAACTGCAGGGATAGGAACAGAATCTCAACTTATTATCAGGCAATTAACAGGACCATATTTCCTCATACTATGGGCCATATGTTGCAAAGGGAAGGAAAGGGACAGCCGAAGGAGGGGAGGAACAAATAAACAAAAGCTGACAAGGCAAACACACAACAAGCGTTTTATCTGCACGGGTTTAATCTGCATGTCAGATTATCTGCAGATCACAAGTTCCTTTGAGGAGTCCACAGATACAGAGTCTGCAGATTAGGCTGAGGGCGAATAGCCAATGGAGGGGACAAAGCTGGCTAGAGGAATCACAAAAACTGTCTGTGTACAGGTAGAATATATGATCCCAGATGGGGTTTTTTGTTTTCTTTCTAGTACAGATACCTCCAACTCATATGCATGAAAATATATTAATGAGTCAGCTGCTTTAAGTATATCCATACAAAGTTTCCATTTCAAAAGCTGATGGTTCAGTTACATAGAAGCATCGAGAGTCACAGACTTAGGGACTTCCAAGGAATTCATTTCTCAGGCTTTTAGAAACATTAATGTAAACTGCAACCCATGACTAAGAAACAATATAAAAAGCACAAAGAAAAAAGCACAGTTTAAACTGCGGTCTGTAATATCCGATCTTGCCACAAAAGTCATAATGATACAAGAGAGGCAGCTCTGGCATGCAGAGGGGAGCTCACTTTCCATCTTATCCACCCTTTGGCAATAACATTTCCAACAAAGGGAGACAGAAAATCTTTTTATGAGGAGCAACAACACAGCAATGTAACGCATTTTTCTTTATTAGTTTCTTCTGGATACAAAGGAGGATGAAGACAGGAAAATGAACAAGAAGCTGTTGGTAGGGGAAGCAACTATCAGGATGAGAAACCAAGAATTAAGCCTTGATCTATACACAAGAACGAATTAATTGTGCAGTTTTTATTAATCTCCAGTTCTAGCATGTTTACAGAAGCAGCAGCACACGTCGAGCAGGCCACAAGTGCTCAGAGGGTTCACTGGTTCACATCTTCAGATCACAGATACAGCAAAACAGATTAGGTTTTTTGACCACCTCCCCCCAGAGAGCTTACAGAGATTTAAAAAGGCAGCAGCATCAGTGGGGTTCTTTGGTCTTTTCACTGTAGAACAGAAGTTAAGAACAAGCACATAAAAGATAACACTGAGGAAATGAAGCGATGGAGTGCTGGTTTATTGTGCCATCGTTATGATATATGCCACGATGATGTAAAACAATAAAATCCAATCATTTCCAGTTTTAGTGAAAGGGTTACCAGAGATGCCCGACCAGCCCAGAACCAGCAGCGTTAGGAAGTGCCACTGGAGTGACACAAGCTATTCCAAAAAGCTCACCACGTTGACCTAACATAACATTCAACATATAGCAAAAAATAGCCTGAAAAGAAATTGAGGGAAGATAGACAGGGGAAAAGTGGGAAGAGCAATAGCTGCACAGATCAACTGAACATAACAATCTGCTTTAACTGATTTTTAGGTTTTATTTGTGCTAAGTAGAAAACAAACGTGAAACACTTCCCTAGACAGTGCTTATCCTTAAGCCAAGGATCTCCTTCAGCCACTTCAGCAGACCCTGCAGAAATCATGTGAAAGAGGGAAAACCTGCAGTTAACTACAAACTTTGGCCTGGAGTTGATCACATTTATGCTACTGTACCTAAAAATATGTTCACCTCGAGGAACTCATGGAGCCTTCAGTGCTGAACTTAAAACAACCCCTAAACATATGTAAATACACATTCTTCAACGCACATTCTTCACGTCCTGGTGAAGCACTATTGGTTGTGCTCTGTTCACCAGAAAAGCTTTTCTTACAAATCAAACAAAGACACAAATACAGGGTATATTCGGAGTATTAAGAAATGGTATCAAAAGAATGATGAAGCCAATATTGAACGTAAAAGCTTCCTTAATTTAAGTCTGCTTTCTTAGAAGAGGAGCTTTCATACTGTGGCAGATTGAAAATGTTTTGTTACTCCATTTTTCACATTCCTCTTGCGGTACTTCCAGGTGCACATCAGAGAAAAGCTTTCAGCGCTGCAGCCAGCCTGCTGTCCTGCTTGACAATGTAAGAAAACAAGACAAAGCTGTAGCTCCCTTAACTAATTTTACCGTCATGTTTTCACTACCACAAAGAGAGTCAACAGAAAACAGCAAAACCAGAACTCCTGCTTCAAAAGCATTGTGTTTTAGAATAGTTCATGTCTGCGTAACTCACCAGGGAAACACAAATATCCAACAGCTACACGCAGGAGACAGTAAAAAATATATTCCTTAGGAGAAAGTTAATCCAGCTGAACTTCAATTTCATTTTCAAATTCATATATTACTACAGACAGGCCCAGACTTCTCCCCCTGCTGCATTTTAACCCCAAGCCGTCTCTCTGAAAAACTCATTTCTGGTAATGCAGCAGAATTCCGCAGCCTCTCCATCAAATAACGTATCACAGCTCGCACTTGTAAACCCTAAGTTGCCATTCTGAGTAATTACTTGGTAGTATATACAGTAGGTAGCCACTTGATGATACATGCATTAAGACTGACAGACTACTTAGGATGTGAACTGGCTCTTGCTAAGCATTTGCACAGTAATAACGCAATTGCACCCTGAACCCCTGCTGCATCAAGGACATTTAAAGTCATACCAAAATTGAATTTGTCTTTTGCAAATTCACAGGGATCTGATAAAAATAAGGGGAGGGAATTCTGCAAAGCTTTTTAAACAAAATCAATGAAAATATTTCTCTCAATTCTGAATGAGATTATTTCTGACCTCACTGAAATGAGTTATTTCAATGAGCAATAACTCATCTAAATGGGTTTATGCAATGCTGAAGCTAAACATTACAGCAGAAACACAAGCATCAAAACCAAAAAGGATTACAGGCAACTGAAAACAAGTTCCAAAGCTCAAAGCAAGTCCAACGAAAAAGGTATTAATGGTAAAAAGAAGACCATTACAATACAGCATTAAGCTTTAATTTTAAAAGAATTTAAACATAAAATAATGCCTTTCTTTTGAGGGCATCTCTTGCAAATAAAACTAGAGCTGCATTTTGTGCGACACTTTTAAAGGAAGCTTTCAAAATACAAAGAATACTGTGTAGGCTGTAGTGCTGAATAGCGCAGAAACACTCAGGCCTGTTTAACTGAAGAATTACTAAACATAAACATTCACGGAATAATTGCAGTTTCTTAGAGTAGAAGCATCATGTGAGTTTGATGCATTACTACCACGGACCTTTCCTCTTCCCTTTGGCAACAAAGGCCAGAGGAATTTAAAACAACTTTGGAAACAATAAAACCACCCCACTCTGAAACCTGCCTGACATCAAGTTTCTGCCTAGCAGGAGATTTTACACCACCTTGAAAACAGAGCTAAACCAGCTTCTTATAATGGAAATTCTGACAGACCAAGAGCTATAGTAAGAGCTGACACTGCAACAGTCTTTCCTTCCCTTCAGGTCATACTGAAATCTTCAGCTGTCATTCTTCTCTGTAAAGATAGTTGCTTAATGACAGAAACCAGAGGTTTTGCAATCTACCTCCTGGTTTCACACTTGAATTCTTCATGTTCTCACTAACTCTGATCACTAATTTGTCTTCCCAGCTTCAGCTGGTGACCTTTTAGATGGAAGCTTCAGAAAGTTGAGCTGCAAAAAATGTGATTCAGCTGCTTAACTATCACCGAAGTCAGATCTGTCAGATCTACTGTCCCAAGAGTATGAACTGTGATTCTGATCACAATCAAATCTAATGAACGATGGCAGCAATCTCACTACTTAGACTGATTAGCGCACCAACACTAACTTGCAACAAACTACCTAAAACTGGAGTATTGCTTAAGAGATTTTTGCCCGTGTAAGAAAACAGGCAAGAACAAGACTCCATCAAAGAGGAACAGCAAAATCTTGGCCTGATGCAGACGAAAGTCAGGTCTGAACACATTTAGATTCCTAGAAAGTTACCACTTCTGAAGCATTTAAAAATAAATCAAACTGCTCTACTGCTTTTACTCTGGGTTATGCTCATGCACGGCTTTTGGAGAGAAAATGAGACTGAACTCAAATTTTCAGCTACCTCCATAAAGGTTAGTCCTTATCAGACAAAACTATTTTGTTGGTGGCTAACCAGAATGACAATGGTAGAAGGGATTCTGTCCACAGAATCCAAAACACTGGAAATGAATTGCCATACCCAATTTGGATCACATCCAATCTGAGGCTCTAGCTGCCTGGCTGGAAGACAGTAGAAAGCCAACAGTGTGCGAACTGCAAGACTTGAGATAGATAATGTATAATTTAAATGCACCTCCAATTATTTTCTTTATACCAATGGAAATCTGTAATGAGCATCTAAATAATTCCTGAAATCAGAACCACTGAGCGAGTCTGAATGGGATTTAGGAAACGCCATTCCATTACCAACCAAGGACTACAACCCTGGTTGCATGCTTACCTTCATAAGCCGTGCAATGTTTTCACTCCATGTGTGTGTCTGCAAGTTTCTACTTGCAGAAAGAAAAACATTTATTGCAACACCTTTAAAAGGCAACATTCTTTTACATTCAGTTTCCCAGCGGTTCAATTGCAAGAAGTACCAACTAACATCGTTTTACATGAAAATACCACAGAATCCATCGTTTCGCTAAGTAAAAGCAACATTCAGATATGCTCTGAAGCATTAGCTTCATCGTTAAGAATGTAATGGACTGAACAACCCAAAGGCTTGCACAAGGTACTTCTGCAGGTAAAATGAGAGGGAAGAAAGTGGGGGAAGAGAACAACAAAAAGCCTCGTCCTTTAGTAATCATATGACACAGGAAAATAACAACAGTTGGGTGTGGTGATCAAATGCTAAACAGCAGCGAGAATGTACCAAAAATACAGGGTATGTGAGGATGCAGCACATCAGGCCCTGGCTGTCATGCTCACAGTCAGCCTCCACTACAGCAGCTTTCAGTTTCCCAAGGTTAGCAGAATTTATTAAACTGGTGAGTCTGTAAAGTGGATTTTTTTTTAATTGAGTATTACGTAAGGCAGAAAAATGCTGCTTGTCCTAAAACGGGAGTTCAAACCAAAGGTCCTCCTAAACATACAGCGTATGAACATTAAAAACAGGGAGTCTGGGTTATGAAAAGAAGCCATATGACTAAAAAGTGAATCCATTTTCCAAGACGCCCACACAGACATGAGCTTCTGATGTGAAAAATGGTCTCTGCAAAAGCTCAATTGCACAGATTATTTTCATGAGGAGACAGAATCTGCACCACATGCAGATTATACGACATTTACTGTGACGAGGTTTAAACCCCCCACATTATTCTGCATTATTACAGTATGAACAAGGACTTGATCAACGTATACGAGATAAATACCAATAGCTGTTTAACTCAACAGTCATCTTCCTTTCACATTTACACAGCAGAGATGCTTGCTTGATTTTTCCAGGCTAGTTCTGGCTACCTTCAAAACAAGGTACAACAACGCGTGCTAGACAGCAACAAGTTTGTGGCTTACCTTGGCACTGAAATCCTTGCTTCCCAAATCCCCTGTATAAAACAAGGAAAACAGAAAAGTCTTAGTATGTTTAGTTACGATTTCTTCTCAATGATCTGTAACAACATGAAAATAACTTCACATTCAATTACTTCACATTTTGCTAAGACAGCAACAGATCTGAAAAGCTACAACACAGAGCAGCCCACCCATTTCAGAGCATGGAACAATAGCTGTCACCAGCTCTGCAATTTCGGCTGCTGGCAACTATTTTTTTATTATTATTATTTTACAAGCTATTTTGGATCTACAATTATAATCATCTGTGATTGCTGCATAATATTTCAACTCATTTCATGCCACACGCATACTTCACAGCAATGTAAAACATTCCAAGTTCTAGGAAAAGCATATTCAGCAAAGCAGACTTAGTTTTTCAGCCAGATTTGGGGGCTGCATGAAAATGGTGTTACGTGTCTCAGCGAGATACCAGTTGTTTGTTGTGTGGCAAGGTTTTGCTTGTTTCAATATAAATGAGGAGATGACAGGCCCAGTGGTTTCACGCTGATTATTCTTCCAGCTTCCTTGTTTCATTTCCATAACAAAATACAAACGGGCATGTGATACTATACCAGTGAAGCCAGTGACACACAAGCCTTGTATGTGGTACCCAGAGTTCCAACACGTATTATACCTCTGGCAAGTTGCACTGTTGTTGGGTTCATTTATTTATCTTTAAACAGTCAGCATTCTCTTTCCACCAGAATAAATATTTGGAGTATCCTCCCTATTAAACATCTCTCTGCATCTTCCCCTCTTTGCGGGATGTTTTTCATCTGGAGAGCTGGAATTGTTTAAACTTAAAGGCAAATGAACAAGAGGCATGGACTGGAAGAGCCAGACAGTAGGCTGTATGCAATTAACAGCATGAAGTTTAATTATCAACTGTGGAAATTGCTTTTAAAAAACTTATCTGGATGATTTTCCCACTTTTTTGTTTATTTACTTCAGGCAAAAGCTGAAGTTACACAGTTTTGAGAACCCCTATAAACTTCTACACCAAAGTCCCTATGTGCTAGAAGCAGGCCTTATCATTGAACGATCTGGGATGGAAAGGGCCTTAAAGCTCATCCAGTTCCAGCCCCCTGCCACGGGCAGGGACACCTTCCACTGGAGCAGCTTGCTCCAAGCCCCTGTGTCCAACCTGGCCTTGAACACTGCCAGGGATGGGGCAGCCACAGCTTCTTTGGGCACCCTGTGCCAGCGCCTCAGCAACCTCACAGGGAAGAGCTTCTGCCTCATATCTAATGTAAATCTACTCTCTTTCAGCTTAAATCCATTCCCCCTTGTTCTATCCCTACACGCCCTTGTGAAAAACCCTACTTAGAAAAGCCCTAATCTAAGAAAACCAGACGAAATGTAGATTAATTTTGTTTACTTGGCAGCACCCATGACTGTACCATACTGGTGCTCTGCTGCTGCTATCTCTTCACAAAAGTAAGCAGCATGCACTGGAAGTGTGCAAATGTAACTGCAGGAAAGCTGACAGCAGGACCAAGAACATGAAACAGACTTTAGATAAACGTTCATCCTTTCAAACAGACTTATTTGTAAAGAACATTCCTGTATTATCAGTTCTGCAAGCTGAGCCATCCTTCAGGGTCTGAGCTGAATTCATACGTGAACCAGCTGCAGTCCACCCCCTGATCACTTACAGTGTATTTTAAGGAATAGGTCTTCATAAAATATCAACATTTCAGGAACAAAGAGAAAAGGTGTTTAAGGAGATAAGGAGGAACTGAACTATTCTGGCAAATCTCACCCAGTCTAATGTAATCTAAGAAAGAGAATCTATCTGCACAGTTCCCTGAAAGGCTGTATTTACTATTCTTTATACCTTAAAGCATATGTTAATTGCCACATGTCGTGCTGGAAATAGATGAAGCACTTTTTATGGTGTATGATGCTTATTCAGGAGTTGCGCATCTCCAAATGAGGAAACGAAACAGAAGTCTGAGTTGTCAGATGCTGATCCGATGAATGCCAAGAGCTTCCTTAGACTCACTAGCAAGACAGGACAGGAGAGCAGAGCCACTCTGCCCATCACCAGTGACAGGATACCCTCTCACCTCTGAATCCATCCCATCATCTCATGATTCCACTTCAGTTTTTGATTGTGCCACTTATGCGCACTAACATAGTCCGACAATAAACCTGCAGCAGGTTCGCATCTCTCAGTTCATCCTGGTTTAGGTTAACTTTGATGCAGTTTCTAAAGGTCTCTCACTTTTACAATACCAAACTTTGGTGGTTTCTTTCTTTTTAAAATAGGAAAAAAAACCAACCAATTTAAAAAAGGGAAAACAAGAAGCTGTCTTGTTTCTTCTTGCTCCCTACCATCTCATTTTCCTCCCTGACTCTTCAGATAGACAGATTTCAATCACTTCTGGAGTAATCACGGTCTTTCCTTCAGCACGCAAACCAAAGGAAACTCAGTAAGGAAGGCAAAGGTCTGTGTCCAGACACATTAACACATGTGACAAGGGCAAGGCACCTGCGACAGGCACGGGGCCAGCCGGGCGCAGACCCCGCGAGAGCCTTCACAACTTTGTCCGAAATAAATCACAGCTCGTTTTCAGCTCAGAAACCGTCAGCGAGAGCTTCAGCAGCAGAGCAGGGCTGGAGCTGAGCCACAGCTCGGGTAAAGGTGAGGAAGCCCGGGCCGTTTATGTTGCACACCCGCTGAATGTATCAACACTCACCTAAACATAAGGGCACACGCCCGCTCCTCCTGCCCCACGGCCGAGGAGGGCGGCTCGGCCTGCTCGGGGGCCACAAGTCCTGCCCAGAGAGGGCACGGCACCAACCGAGAGGCGCATTTGTTCCCTAACAGCTTAGTAATAAGGGTGTTGGTAGGAAGTTTTCCTCCCCTCTCTTCTAAAACAAGAACCCCTCCCTTTACTAAACACTGTAATGTAGCAACAGTGTCCCTTCGCCTTTCCTATCTCCCTGCCCTCCCCTCTGCAGCAGGAGGAAATAAAGCCGGTACTGATCTCAAAGTTAAAGGCAGGGCTACAGAAGTTGTGCCACACAGCAACACCCACAGCCTGAAACACAAAACCCTCCGTCCCCACCGCAGCAGCTGTACCGCTGGCGGGGCTCCCCTCCGCTACCGGGCGGCGGGCACCGGGACGGGGGAAACCGAACAGAACCCGGGTCCGGAGGGTGGGACACAACAGGCACAGGAATACCCGTCTGGGCTATTTGGGGACCGACGTCCCCAGCGGGGGTCTTCACACCCCGCTGATCCCTGCGGCACCGGCGCTGCCCCCGGCGAGGTCAGGGGCTCCCCGAAATCGGGGCGCACCCGGGGCGGCCCCTCGAAGGATGCGACAGAGCCGGGGGCAGCGAGGCGACGCGGCTGTGCCTCGCTGGGGCTCACCTGCCCGTCTCGGGGGGAGAGCGGCGGCAGCGGGAGGGGAGCGGAAGGACGGGCGGTCACCGGGAGCCGGGCACGGCGGCTGCCCCCGGCGAGGGAATTCCCTAGAGCCCCGCGGGGCCGGGCGGAGGAGCGGGGAGGGGAAGGCGCCGCTCACCAGATGAAGTCGGTGCAGTGGCTGCAGAACGTGGGCTGCTTGAAGAAGCGCGCGATGAATTTGTGCTCCTTCACCTCGTGCACGTTCTTCTGCCTGAGGGCTCCCTTGCGAGCGAAGCGCCGCGCCGCGTCCGGGGCCGCGCCGGGCTCGGAGCCCGGGAACACGTCGGCCATAGCGCCCTCCTCTCCTCCACCGCCGCCACCACCCCCCCACCCCGCCTCTCCTGCCGGCAGCCGGGAGTTACCGCCCCGACAGTCCGCCCCGTCCGGCGGCCGCCGCGTCTCTGGCAAACGGCGGCGCTGGGCGCTGCCTCCGGCTCCCGCGCCTGACGTCGGAGCGGCGCGTAGGGAGCGGGAGGAGGATCCCGGCCCCGAGCCCGCGCCGGCTGCTCCGCCCGCGGGGTGAGCGAGCCCCCGGCCGCCGGCGGGGCGGAGCGGAGCGGCCCCGCTCCGGGCCCGCCCCTGGAGCTTGGGGAGAGGAGGCGGGGGTATCAGCACCTGCCGCTTCCCGTCAGCGGCCCTCGCCTCGCTACGTGGACGGGGGTCGCCGGGCTGCAGGCAGCGCGCCGGGTCTCCGCACACACGGGTCACTCGCACATTCACACGGAGCGGCTGCCCTCCCTGGCTCACTCGCAGGCAGCAGCTGCCTCCCTTCACACGCACACACACACACACACCCGCACGGAGTTTCCCGAGCTCCGGCCATGGAAACTGACACCGCGGCCCTCAGCAGCCGCCGGCCCGGTGCCCCTCGCCGCTGCAGCACCGCCTCCTTTCGCAGTCCCTCCGTGCAGCTGCTGCACCGGGCCCCAAGCACCGCGCCTGCCACCGCGAGGAGCGCGGCTTCCTGCACCCACCGTCGGGCGGGTTGTGTTGTTGCACCACAACAGGCAGCAGTGCAGCCCAGGCGCGCTCCTCCTCAATCCTTTCCACTTCCTGCACCTCGCAAACCCAAAAGCACGCGTGCAAACGGTGTCCGGGGCCGCTCTGAACGGCCGTACATCACACACCACCACCAGGCGGTCCAGGGAAGAGTGGCCTCACATCACACCCCACCTGCCTTTCATTTACCCTCAATTGAATGTGTAGGAAACACACAGCGAGACTTTCTCACCAATTCATCCATCCAACACAAGCACAAAAGGCGTTTACTGTGTTTTTACGCAGCACACCAACAATGTAATAAAGTATTCTATAAGATAATAGATCAAGAGATCTATTATTCATCTTTGTTTATTCACATTACACATGAAATGGTCACAAGACCCTGGAGACAAACATTATCTGCCTGTGGCACACCTACATCCTCATGCATCAATCTCCACAGAATCTCTATACGTTCAGAAAAACACCACATAAAACATGACTGTATTAACATAAAACCACAATATGTGCCTTCAATAAACAGGGATAATCATATATTTATATCATATTTTTAATAAGTGTTATTCCCATGGCTACTAATTTTCACCTATGGGAAGCATTCACATCAAAAGCTTCTCTACGCCTATATATCATGGCAATAGACTCACAAGTCTGTCTGTGTAAGCACATGTAGTATGTTTTATTTCACAAGAATGAGAGCAAGCTAATTAAGGCAAATTAAGTCTTTTTTTTGCTGATAGGAAAAGTGCACATGGATATTTACCACAGAACAGAAATAACTCGGTACACGGTATCTTATGCTTAATTTTAAAACCTAGGTGCCAGCCCCGCTGAACAGGCATGTCCATGGCATTTCATCAAATAACTGATGACAGGGATAACCCCTTTAAGCTTTATTCTTAACCTATAGAATCAAAGCAGGTGCCCTATAAACTGTTTCCATATGCTTGTGCTTCATGGACTATTATTTTACAAGCAACTGCTTTCAAATTTGATCTGAAATTCAACAAAATATAAACATTTTTGATTTGGTTTCTACCTATTCTACACACTTCAAATATCTTATTCCTCTTCTGAGGAAACGGATTTTTCTTGCCTTAATTAACTTATGCCAAAGCATGAGGAGCGCTAAGAAACATTTTGTTCTCTCATTAAGTGTTCTATCAGGAAATATGGAATGTATTTAGCTCTATTCCTTTAGTGCTGCATTGCAAACAGCTATTGAAAGTGGAGACTGAATCACATGCAACTCGCATTACATTAGATTTGGGGTAATCTGTATATTTGTTTGTTCCTTAAAATCTCACAAACCTGCTGAATCAGCTTGGATTCCAGTTTCTTTCCTGAGAGTGACCCCGCTCAAGATTCATTCACTGAAACATAGTCGAGTTGTTAGTTCCAGGTCTTAGTTCTAGCACCAGTAAATTGTTAGGCTCCAGGGAAGAGCCACACAACAGCAGTCGTGACTTAACACGATCACATTAGGATCACTTTGCCTCTGTAAAGCAACCATTTTATCTCAAACCTAATGATTATTTGTGCGTTGTGATTATACACATCATCCAAGAGAAAAAATCCGTTATGTCTGCATCAATGCTCTGACAAGCACGTAAACCACTACCACACAATCATCCCTGATAGTATATAACTCCTCTTACTGCCGTATTTTGAATACACACCACTTACACAATGCTTTTTTGTAGGTATACATATTAATCTTGTCTTATACCCTTGTATTCAAATGTCAAGAATTGTCACTATGACCAAGATGCTACAAGGAGATACCGAGTTCCATTCACCAGGCCCTTCTGGTACATGCTATTGTAATATTAGCATCATCTTACTGGGAGGCTTTTAATTGCTTAGCCACCCATTTTTTCTACTCTGCACTCAGCTCCTGTGGGTGATGCTGATCCTTCCTCTGCACATTACTGGAGGAAAGACGTCTGCCAGCTCTTCCTGAGCACACACATTCCCACTAGCAGCCCATGACTTGTTCTTTAGCTTAGGGTAGTGTTTGCAATTTGTTTCAGATTCAGGCCATGTGGACAAGGAGTCAGCATTATCGTTGCTTGAGTTCAGGTTATTAAATCAGAGCACCAGCTTTTCCAGTATCCTGGCAAGCAGCTTCAGTATTCCTGACTCCAGTGCCATTTACAGGGTCTTCTGATGATAAATTTACTCCTATATGAATATTTGGATAATATCCCAGAGAGTTCTTCCCCCACAGAAATTCCCATTGGATGGCTAATGAGTTTTTTCTCTGAAGAATCTGATTACTGCTGTGACAAGCATAACTTTTCAAGCCCTTTCTATATTTGCATCAATACCATGCTAGATCTGTAAGTGCAAGCATCTGTGTTCATTCTGAAAGAGTTTTCTCAGTCATTCTGCTGCCTGTGAAATGCCTTCTCTTTTTACTCCTCTGCTGGATCAGCATGTTACTGCTTGTATCATTTTTGGATCAAAAAGCAATAAAAAAGTGTCTCCTTCCTAAAAGAAAAGTGTTCGGATTGTTCTGCCCCTATTCACATGTGCTGCACTGCATCAACTCAACGACAAAGCCAAGGAGAACACCTTTATCAAGTTCTTTGGCAGTCGTGGCCCTCTTTTATTATTTCCTGCCTGTGAGAAATACTTAACAAACAGGAGTCACTTCCTGTTTGGGACCTATAAGGAAGTCCACAACCTAATTTCTCCTCACATTTCAAAGCAAATTACAACCACTTCCTTTTCTAGAGAGTTATCAGAGCAAACAGCTATTTTCCAAATCCCCTTTAGAAAGGATAACTTGGTCGTTGCAAACCTGCTGCTTAAAAATGATTTGCTTCACTCAGTCTCATTTTCCAAAGGAATTTCCACACAGTCAGGTTATGAGGCATTTCTACCAGGAACTACTGTGGAATAAGGACTTGCCATAATGAAGTCAAAAGCAGTTATCAGCTTCCACTAACAGATGGACTTCACAATGAGAATTCAGAAGCCAGGTTTTCCTGATGTCTTTGTCCACACAGCACATACTTTGCTTGAAATCACCTACAGAGCTCAGCATTGAAGCTCCCATTCATAAGTTTGTCATGTTTTGATTGGTAATTATGGGATAATGTCCACTACTCCTATTGGTTTTCCTGGTCCTACCACACTTTATTAACCACACTGTTTACTGTTTTTACCCAGTTTGGCAACAATATTTCCTAAATCCTTCCCTCAGAAAAAGGTAGAATGTCCTAAATATATATATATTATAATATATATATTATAAATAAATACATTTGTGTGAGTATTTGCATGTCTGTTATCCCAGTGGTGAGAAGGAGGTAGAAATATTTTGTCTCTGTGTATCAACACCAGTTTCTGCATCTTTTTGTGTCTTTCTGCGTCTGTACACTTACAGTCTGCACAACTCTACCTGTGTCTCTGTATTCACACTGATTCTCTGCCCTTTTCCCCTCAAAGTTACCCGGATTGCGGGTTGGGAAATACTGGGTCATTATATTTGATTAGTAAATTATCTCACAGACAGCTTGGTTACACACGCTAGTGCTAATGTGAAAGCCTGAATGTATGTATTAAACTGTGGTCAAAAAAAAGACCAAGTGCAGAAGAAAAGCCCTATGAGAAATGAAATGTCACAGAGAAAACTGTTTCTGAAAAAAACTGGTGGAAAAACTGTCATCTTATAGTAACTAATAACTAACACCATAATAACTAATCATCTCATAGTAACTAATCATTTGCCAGGGATGAAATTGCAGATCATTGAGATGTCCGAATCAGAAAAATCCCGTCTCCCTTTGTGACATGTAAATGATGCCATTATTCCGACTCGAGTTTCCTGGAAAGTGGCACCAACCCCATTCCTCCTGCAGACAGCTTGTAGCTGCCTGTGAATTATCCTCACAGCAGTTCTCCATAGAACTGGAAGTAAATGGCTGATGGTACACAGAACGTTGCATGTAAAATACATCTTTTTTTCAGTATCAGTGTTCTAGAATAGTGAGTGACAACCCATTGCTTTCTTTTCTCATATTTCAGGTGTATTAGGAGCAAGGTAAAATATTTCCTAGCTATAGAGCTGAATCAGAGCTTGGATGCTGTTCTGTACTGTAATGTGATGGCGGTCCTTTGGGATGTTTCATGAGGTTTTTTCTCTTTCTAGATTGTATAAATGAACATCTCTGCCTCAGCTGGAGGATTTGCTACCGTTGTTTTGTAGCTTCTGTCCTTCCCACAAGCAATCACTCTGGAAGCTTTTGAATATCTCTACCAAAAAGCAATTCACATTCTTTTGAGTGCATCAGAACAATTCTCTTGTGTAGGCAAATTTTCAGTCCTTAACTGTATATGAAAAAAAGCAGACTCAAACCCTGAAATACAAATGAAGCACTCAAAGGATGCAGAAGAAAGAACAAACCTCTCTTGTACCAGCTGAACAAGGGAGCCTTTATCATTTATTTAGAGAAACACGGCACGCAGATTTGTAAGAAACAAAGTAGGTGGGTTTTGCCAGGGACAATTGAACCCTAGGAGAATCAAACACAGGAAGCCAGTGCTAGTGCAGAACGGTTCCACTGGCTCAGGGCAGCGAGGAGGCCTGGGAGAGACCAACACTCGGTGTTACTAACCACAGACCACAGACAATGCTCAGAAAGTGAGAGATTCTTAGGAGGAAGTAGCATCTCGGCTTACCCTTTTCTCACCTCTTCTCAGGTGTGTGTCTGTGGTCCCTGTTACAGACAAACTGCTTGAGATGGGTTGGATGGGCCCTGCCTGAACCAGCACCACCACTTCTATGGCCTTCCTTTTTTTCTTTAATTAAAAAAACATGTGATGTATCACTGCCAGTTGATGAAAGGTACCCTCCAAACACTATTTTCCCAGGCTTTTTGCATTAAAAGTATAAGCTAAACATGGGAGGTTTAATTCTGCAGGTAAAAGGAACTGCATATGCATGTCTATAGGCGATCCCTGAATAATAAAATATGTCCACCAAAACCTGGTTGGGATAGCGGAGTCACTATGCCATTCTGAAGCCTTTTCCTGAGAGCCTGATGGATTTTCCAGTGGACTTTTCTGACACTAAACTGACAAAGAGTAAATTACTTTATACTGCTTGTTTGCTGGAAAACATCCATTCTGGAATATCAGCACACCTAGCACTAGATAGCACCTGGCATAGCAGGACAACACATACAGTTTCCTTATGCTAGTCATGGGCCTTGTCATCCTACTGGCACTGAAGTCAAAGTGGAATTTCCCACCACTGCAATATGAACAGAAAGTGGTATATTTTATTTACCATATTCCCACATATCTTCTATTGAAAGGCATGATAATTTTGCAAGAGTAAACTGAGTAGAATTTTGCCATGTGAAGCTGAAGTGTAAATAGGTATTATATATATTGTACTTGAAATTACTACTTTTGACAACTGAATACCATTTACCACAGATACAAGAAACTGTAACTTTCATGTTGCATTTGAATTATTCTAGAGAATAAATGAGAGAGGCAAACAAAATCATATCAGCTGGGATATACAGGATATTCACTCCTCCTTCTGTGCCACCATTATATTATGACATGTTGATGCAGAGAAAGCAGAACACCATTTTCAATGGTCTGATTTCCAATTACACCACGTCCGTCTGTGCTCTATGTAAGTGTTTACACTTATGGAAACACTAATAACTGAAATGACAAGAGTTTGGCTGGACAAACACAGCTTTAAAATGTTTGTTTGCTTTAGAACTGAGAAGGGAAAACACTGACGCACAAAACAAGCTTGGAAAACCTCTCTGCCGCAGAGATGTAACACGAGGAAGGATTCTGTTTCTTAGCATTTAAGTCATTCAGCTCCCCACTGGAACTTTCATTTTCCAAAAATCCCCAGAATCTGTCCTTTAAGGACAGTAGTGACTATTTTTGGTCCTTTAATCCAGTATTGTGGATTAAAGACTGGAAAGATTAGCAGACTAATACATATCATAACAAGGGAACATCTCCTTAGGTTGCACTAAGAAGTCTCATGTTCCCATTCTGTTTCACAAGGCACGATGACCTTAATAGCCCAAACTGCTGTTTAGATGTGAATAAAATGCTACAGATGCTTCAAATGCTTTTGTTCCAGAAAACATAATTTTAACACTGAGACATCTCCCCTGCAATGCTGCTAAGGAAAAAAACCTGGGGCAACTTTTGGCATGTGCAAGTGCCAGTGGAATTTGCTCCAGATGTATTGTGTCTGAAACTGAAAGAGGAGAGATTTAGATTAGGTATAAGGAAGATATATGCCTCTTCCCTGGGAGGGTGCTGAGGCGCTGGCACAGGGTGCCCAGAGAAGCTGTGGCTGCCCCATCCCTGGCAGTGTTCAAGGCCAGGTTGGACACAGGGGCTTGGAGCCAGCTGCTCCAGTGGAAGGTGTCCCTGCCCGTGGCAGGGGGTTGGAACTGGAGGAGCTTTAAGGCTCCTTTCAACGGAAACCAGTCTGGGATTCCTCTACTGTGTCATGTCTGTGAGACAAGAGCTAGGCAGCTTGCTTTCTGCACGTTTGCAACTTGTATCATAAATATTTTGCACTTTGTAGAGTACTTGGGATCTGTCCTTTCCAAAACATCTGGACTTCTCTTTTCAAAACTTAGATTTATGAGAATGTCACCGATATCAGTTCTGCAAATGCTTGAATGACTGCAATCCTATTTCGTTCTGTTGCCAAAATGCTGGCAGCATCTTTGTGTGCAGTGAAAAATCTCCATGTGCCATGAGTAAAGGGACCTGTGATATTTATTTTTGTTATTTTTACATAGAGTTACAAAATAAATGCAAAACTCCAACAAAAACCTGGCTTGATCATGATGCAGATTACATCACTAGAATCAGAACTTTCAGAGGTAACACACACATGTGGAGATGGACAAAGCAGTTGAGTGGCCTTCTGGAAACTGAAAGAGCTGCATTTTCCAAAGAACCCAATATACCAAAAATGTAGTTTAATAAAGTGAGCTCTTTGAAAAGCATGGCCTTCATTTAGTGGTCTAAATAGAATTTGAGCTCTTCTGAAAATGTGATACCAGTTATTGATACTGGCCCCTTCAAAATCTACTTCCTCTTAGAAAGGCTTCGCCCTGGATTTATTGCTGGGGATTAGAGGCTGTCACAAAGGAAAATTAGTTTATTGAGATCTTTCTCCTCTCTAATGGTCCACACTATAAAAGCACCACATTCTGCGGTACAGTAGGAGTCTATTAACAGGATCCAGATGCAGAATAATGCTATGTCATGAGCATCAGCCACAGGCCACCTCGGCAGAGCTGTATGAGGAGCTTCAGCAGCAGTGTGATTTTTCCAGCAAAATCACTCACGACAAACTGATCCTTCCTATTGCATTAGTCCTAAACTCATCCACTTCTGTTTAAATATTCAAGCACACTCCTAAAAATCAGCCTGTAAAAGTCAATGGCCTTCCTTCTGTATCCAACATTTGGTGACATTTTTAGTTCTGAGGCTACATTTTTAGCTTTTTCAGACTTGTCAATCAACAGTAAAGTGAGGAATTCCCCTTGCTGGAGTGCACTTGCTAAGAATAGCAGATTAAAAATATATGAGGAAAAGTTAGAATCAACTATTTGTGTTGAGTAATAAAGATTGGGGAAAAAACCCTCATCCTCTAATTTGGTTAATTGCATATACGTGGATTTAAATCATGTATAAAAACATTGATAAAATCCCATTTTAAAAAGCCCCAAGTGAAGCCAGTGACAATACTTGTGCTGGCTTGGGAAGGTTTTGGGTTAGACCGTAAGTGAGATCACTATCTACTGTTTGATTACACTGTACAGCAGCTGAATCACAAAGAAGGTAAATTTATTCATCTGCAACACTCTGGGCCTCTGCCCAGAAAGAATTTAACAGATGATATCCATGGGTTAATAGAGATCATAGGATCTATCTAAATCGACGCTGTCGATTTGTTAGATGATCCCAATGGATGCCTCTGGCACAGCCAAATACATCAATTCTAAGCTGATTTTAGACACATACACTTTTCAATGAAGTTTTTAACGTGGATGAATATACCAGACGTTTTCTTGATTGTTAATCCTCTTATCCATCATTTGGGAAAACCGAAGAAGGCAGTGAATAAATCTGGTGGTAGCTGGGCTTTCTGACAGCATCATGGGCACATGCCAAGGGAGGCACAGGCAAATGAGGAGCATTCTCATTTTCTCTGAGAAATCCTTTATTGTGAGGGATGGAGTCATTCTAGGATGACAACTAGCAAGGATTGCTCGGCTGGATCACAAAGTGGTAAAATGCCAATGACAGTTCTGATATGCTGAAAGTGTAAAGTGCATTCCTGCAGCACACACTTTCCTTGGAGAACCTGCATCAGCTCCTGACCAGCTCTGAACCCTCCCCAGCTTGTAAACAAGATGACAACCTGAGGCACTACATACACATACATAGAAATTAAAAACCCCAAGGCCAAATGCTGCTTTCACAGCATGTGGCATTTAGTTTAACAGAAAGCAGAAGAATAATAATGAAGATGATCCTGAAAAGTTTGTTTCAAGCTTGATGAGAAAAGGAACAGTTTGGCTTGAGCTTGGAGAGCACCCTGTCTTTTCTGACCTTGCCATTATGCTGGCTGGCTGCTTCCTTGAGTGCAGTTGTTCATCTCTACATCTCTGCTGAGGGAAAAGGCAAAAAGGTAGGACAAGGCAAAGAAGGGTGAGAAGGTCTGTGTCCTTACTCTGCTTTTATGCCAACATCTCAAAAGTTGCCCCTTGCAGATCTGTGCACTGCAGATTCAAACTCTCAGAGAGAATAATTTGCCCCCAAGGCTTCATAATTTAACATTCCTATGAAGAAATTGAACCGAGGATTTTTTAGACAGGGTTTTGATAAATTTATCAGAGGAACAGACTGTTTCACAATATTTAGGTCGCAGTAGGACTGTGAGAGAGATTCTCCGGATTTTCTGTGCAGGAAATGAGAAGGCGGAGAGGGGGAAGTAGCTTTCAAGTGCTCTCTGGTTTTGTACACTGTGAGTTTAATGTGTGTGAAAACCAGAACACCTTCATGCCTTTCTCTGCGAGAGAATGTAGACCAGCTGTCACTCAGAGAATTTGTTAATGCCAGCCCTCTGACATCTCAGATTAATGCAGGATTGGGTATTTTCATACTACACTTCCTGTAAACTGGTGGGTGCTTAAAAGTGATTTAAAGTCTAGGATTAAAATGAGAATTATTTTACTGACTTCACATGAGACATCATGAAACACCAGTGCCAACAAGCACTGCAGTCTGCCCCTAAAATACGTTCCCAATTGAAAATAATCTTTACTTACAGCACCAAGACATAAGGTTCTTTCAGGTCACTGTCTGTTACTGTGTGTTTACTTCCAACATCTCCAAACACATGCAATAGAAACCTTCCCTGGAAAATAATACACTGCAAATGGATCTTGGCTTCTGGCTGGCTATTATTATTTTGCTAATAATAATATACCTGCAAAGTATCTCTGCATTAAAAATGAAATGCAAGTAATATATAACAAGTCAGAACGGTCTCAACTTGTCCAGAATCAAAAGCAAATCTTTTTATTGGAGGCTAAAAATGACTCAGTTTACCTTCTTACTTTTTGTTATCTCTTTGGTGCAATGGAGCACTCACTTCAATATTGGATGTGTTGAGTAGAGGTGATAAAAATGTTTGTGCAGTGCATAAATGAACTTTGAACAAATATTAATAGAACTATCTTGGCAACATGAAGGGTAATGATTGGACCCGTGACTTAACACCTGCTCCCACAGAGGAACACGGATACATCCGTTCACCATCTGGCCATCACCTCTTCATACTCCTGAGGAGAAATGGGTGTACATATGAAAACCCAGCAGCTGACGTGAAACAAAAGGAACAAAAGGAAACTGGAATTTGAATATCTTATCTTTGCACTAAAAAGACATGATTGTTGGTCCAAGTACAGTCCCAAGGCCAGCTTTCATGTCAGAAACAGTGCCTCAGCAAGCAGGTGCTGGCACATAAGGGAGAAATGCATTCAGGCCTCTGTTCAATATTCTACCTCAGTGTCCCTAATCAAAACATTCCCGTGGATTGGAGAAACACCTGCATCTTAAACTGCCTGTGTCGCACATTTTCTGGTTGGAGAACAGCCGTAAAATCTAGAGAATGGTGGGTAATGCAGCCCTGACACTTGTTTTTGGAAGGACAGGCTGCAGGAAGCCTGTGGCAGGATCGGAGGTGTAACATACCCTATGCTATCAGGAAAATTACGGCATCAACTGGAGGAGCAGAAAAACAGAAAGAGGAAAGACATAAGGTCTGGCTCATTAGCTGAGGAACTGTTACCTCACACTGACCTTCAGTCTGTCTAGTTCTTGCACACTTTTTGCATAATACCTCCTGGAGAGACCAATTCCTGTCTGAAAGTCTTTGTCTACCTTATTATTTTGTGCCCTGATTATTCAATGTCTTTTCCTATTGCCATGACAGCTCCATTTGACCCCAGTGTCAATGAATGCTGCTGCTGAATGGACTGGTTTTCATCACAACTTTTAGCATCCCTTTTCCTCCTTCTCTTCCATATGATACTTCCACTTCACTTCTAAGTCCTTTGCTGGCTTATCCTCTTCCTCTCTCTTATTCCTTAGTGAAACCACACTGATTAGCCAATGATGCTGGTCTTCATCATTTAATTGCTATCTTTGCAAACACACTTGCCTGATCTCTGCTATCCTGCCCTTTGTATTTTTGTCTGGGCAGGACCACTTCTGCAAAGCCAGTTTGTTCACATCCTTCCTGCATATTCTCCTTCCAGGTGATGCTAGCACAAACCCAGGTAACAACTAGACTGCCGTGATACTGATACTCTGCATATCACCCTAGCTGACATCATCTCAGGGTGTTCTCACACTGTGCGCTCTGCTTACAGCTACCATTTCTTGCGATAGTATTTATGTGTTCACTAATGAAACAGAATTTGCTTCATGATCTGGTTTTTAGGAGCTATAATACTAAATAGCACATGTGCTAAAGGAGTGGGTTGGATTTGATGGAAAATTAGATGATATATATAATTGCATATTATCACCAAATACAGAAAGAACAGGGTTGGTTTGCTTATGCTTTGCCAGGGTGATTCCATACAATAATAATTATGTCTTCTCCGGTTAATGGAAAAGACACAGTTATTTGTAATATACACTCTCATATTTGCATTGCAGAGAAATACATTTGCAGAAAGAATCACAATATTGGCAGTTATTACGCAGTTACGTGAAATGCGTACTTAAATATTCATTCCTCTCAAATCCACATGCAATTATTCAGTTTTACTTCCAATTTTAACAGCAGTAATGTTATCACACACAAAATCTATGGAAAAATTCATGTGTATGTAATTTAACCCTTTTTTTCCCTCCTCTTCTGAAAGTACAACGGAAAACTTTTCAGCTCACGTTTACGCCTATATGGTATATGGTAGAGTACTTTCTGCCATCTGCTGAGCACAGTGAGAAATGCTTGTATGGTCAATGCTGAAATGGATAAAATTGTGCCCATTTATTCCTGGGCTATTTTAAACACAGAAAAGAATGTAATCAAAGTAGCATGTGGATCTGAGGAAGGATTTAAACCAGAGGCAAGAAAGTTCATTACAGAACTGCAGTCTATCAGGAAGGGAAAAGATAGTTATGAGATCTTGTAGAGAAAGAGAAGAAGCAGCAGCAGGCTGGGACAAATGGGAAAATAACCAGATGTAGATACAGAAAATGAAATCAGGGCTTTTTCCTGCTGATTTGGCAGTGGTACTCTGCCCTTTGGCACTCTGTATTTGGTAAATAGTCTGAGCAGGGCATTTGCAGCATTTACTTTCTGAGAAGAATAGCATGTTCCTGGTCGCTTAATAATGTCCCTGAAAATTGTGTTTCAAGTGGAAACAGAGAAACTTCCTAAAACAAAAATAAACAAACTATTTCAGATCACAGCAGTAAGAGTTTGACATAACCTAGCTGCTCGTTAGAGCTTCAAATGTCCCTCACTCCCCCTCACAGGCTGTGAGTCAGCAGGGGAGGAGGATACTGAGATTAGAAACACCAAACTGTGGAACAATGATTACACAAATGTTATTTTGGTTGCACTTCAGATGCTTCTGCAGTTAAAATCTGCTAAATTAGGAGAACTGCAGTGATCAGAACCTCAGCTGATATCTGTGGAGTTTTGACTCTATGATGCCAAATTGCAGCGCCAAACCTAATACCCAAAAGTACGATTGAAGTCTGATTCCCTTGTCACACATAAGCACTGTCCAGAATCCTTACTTCACTTTTCCTGCAGGGCTGGTGTTGTGAACACTGTCTCTGCTGGTTTTAGCTATCTGTTAGTTGAAACATGCTCATTGATGATGTAAGTCTGTTCAAACAGGCCTCTGAAACCTGAAATTTCAGGCCAGATCTAATGTAATGTAAACTGGCATGAAGTTAGTATCATCAGTTATGATAAGGCATATGACAATACAAGTGTCACTCCAACAATTATCATTTTGCCTTAAACAGATTTTGTTAAAACTCTCAGGAATCATAGAAATAAGTGCTCAAATGATAAAACAAATGTTTCTTGGTGACAGTTCTATCTGATCCAATGTCGTATTCCAAATATCCTCATTCTTTAAAGATATTGGGAAGATAACACTGTTTTTTTCAAAACCATCAGGTTTTGAAAACAGGAGATGCTCTGCAGTCCAGCAGGAGATGCTCTGTAGAAACAACTGGAGAGGAGACATTTTCAGCAGAGATGGCTATTTGAATCCCTGCATTATCTACCAATGCAACATGTGATGGTTGTTTCATCCTTCATTACAAGCAATACAAAGAACCTTTTATCTTCTGTTTACCAGGATGGGAATAAATACAAAGAGTTAATATGTAACCATCCTTTTGTGGGTGCCTTTATTTTTAAGGGAAGAAACACTGGCCCGAGGGTCATTTGGGACGCTTGTGGGCTGGCAGCAATGTACTCCCTGGCACTGGTTGTGTGCGCCGTGGCTCTGAGCCACTGTTCTCTTGCAGTGAAAGGTAAGAGTCTTCCACTTTCTAAGGGCAATGCTATTCTCAAGTGTGAATGAGGGAGGCTGGAGAAAGCAACAGGGTTTAAAAGCTAACTTTAGACAATTCTGGTCAACTGGTTTGAATGGGAATTTTCTCTGAAAGCTGTAACCTCTGGAGTTTTTTTCCCCTCCCTTCCATTCCTTCCTCCATCTCTTCCTATGGTGAGGTGAGTTGCTGTATACAAAAGAATAAAATGGAGGAAAATGAAGAAGCATTGACACAAGTTGTGGCAACCAGGCTGCCTGCAGGCTGAGGGGCATCGTGTGTGCCAAGAGTTAACCCTTGCTCTGTTCTATGCCCAGCTCACCTTGTTTTCCCCTATACTACAGAGATAGCCTCACACAGCTCCTGCTTTGCTTTTCTCCTTCTTTCCCCCACACCAAATGCTCTGAGCACTGTTTCATGTTCTCTCTCCCTCTCTTTGCCATTCATTTCTACAGCACAAGCTTTGTGTCCCTCTGTTCTCTCCCCACAATCTCAGCAGGAACATCTCTCCATGTCTTCTTCAGAAGCACAGTCTGCACCCTCCATTCCTCCCTCGTGACTCCCCTCTTGTTCTCGCTGTCTGGGTGATGAGTTGTTCATGCTGTCAACATGTGAAAGCTGTTTTGGAATCAGAACTATCTAATGTAACCAAGTGTCCCAAGAACAGAAAAATCGGGAACCAGAGAAAAAGAAATTTAATTAAGAAAAAAGTCTCATTTTAGGCTGACCCCACCAAACTAAGTTAGATTAGAAATGAAATGTATTAGTTTGTTCTAAGCCCCTCTCACCTTCTTTTACCCATTGTAATTTACCATAACTCACTTTGCAGAATACCTTCATAAATCCATTTTGAAGTAAAAGTGAAATTCAGTACAAAAAAAGTGACACAAAATCTCACTGGGACCATTGATAGACCTACTGAGGAGAAGAGGAAGAACACATTTCTTTCTGGCTAAATGCTTACAGCAGCCATGAGCCACCTCAGTATGTTTTATACCTATAGATTACAGAAGGCCAGTTTAGCTCAGTGCAGGAACATACTATAGCACAGAAACCTGTGCTTCCAGTTGAGAAATAAAACCAATTCCAGTTTTCTGCCCAATTTCTTTTTAAGTGTCTCCTTTCCTCCAGTCTGTTCCAGACCACCGCAAGTGCTATTTGCCACCATTGATGTAGATAAAAGCGTGTATGAAGTGGGTGAGGAAGTAGAATATACCTGTAGGCCTGGGTTCGTCCCCAACAATGGCCAGAGGAAGTACGCCTGCCTCCCGACTGGCAAGTGGCCTCTCAACACACTGCTGTGCCTACGTAAGTAAAACCAAACCAACCCTACAAGTAACAGGGGAAGGCTCTTCCCATGCATGCCCCACGCTGTCCCTTAAGCCTCTGCTCCCTGATGATGAAGGTTGGACCCGGACAAGGTGAACATTAATCTGACTAAGCCCAGCAGTTCTTATACTCTAATGACATCTACCAGTTGACAACACCTGCATTTACTGTATCCGTCACTGTTCATTTTTATCATTTCATTGCACAGAATTTATTTTCCTTAGACAATCAAATGCTAAAAATTATTTAATCACAGAAACTTTGAACATACTGCATTTTGGCAGAAATGAAGAACAACTAGACTTATGAAATGTAGTACACAGAAGTGGAGAAATGTGAAATACTCCAGGATCCCTTCATTATCATCTTGTTTTCATTATCCTCACACCTCATGAAATAATGTTATCCTTTTTTTCATCTTTAATTAACAGCAAAGAGATGTCCCACTCTTGGACCCTTCCCGCATGGAAAAATTGATTTTGTAGACCTCCACTATCAGAGTTCTATAAATTTTTCATGTGAACCAGGGTAAGAGTTCCCTTCCTCATGCTGTTAAATAAATAACCTAAATCAGAGTATTACATTCTAGTATCACCTGCTGCAGTATTGCAAGCCAGGGAACTTGGAGAACTGCACATAAAAACCCACCTCCACTTCAGATATTAAAAAAATGAAGCATATCTGGTAATCCTCCTCTGTTTGGTCTTGGCTGTAACACCTTGAAATGCAACATCTTACTGATATGGAAAACATCAAAATAGCAGAGTTTTTAAGCAAACATTTATTCTGGACTGCTTTCCCTGCTTTTGAAATCCTCTTATTACATCATGAGATGAAATCCTACAGCAGAGAGAAGATAATCTCCATCTAAATTGTTATGCTGTTAGGCTCTGGAGACTGAAATTTTTATTTCTATGCCTTTCTGAGCTCAATACATGAAAACATGAGGTTAATCCTACTTCAGTCCCTGGAGCAATTGCACTTGCACTCAAGGCTACTTGTCAGCTTTAGAAATAAGAATGCATTTAAAGAAAAACAGTTCTGGTAAATGCAGGGAAATATTTGATAGTAGCATGCAGTGCATTTTAGTTGGGTAATGAATGAATAAACAGTGCTTACCTGCAAAGGCCATAGGTGAGATATAGCATAGAGTTCACTGAACAGTATCAACAGCCTCAACTGCTTCCCTTCTTCTGCAAAAAAGGAGCAAGGTAAGGAACATATAAATTCAAGTATGACACCAAATATAGCAGTGGGACTTGATTCAGTTTTGCTAATTGTAATTCACTGGTTTTTAGCTGTGTGATATTGAAACGGTAGATTCACCATGCACATTTAAAACTCAGAATAAGTGCTAATGATGTAGATACAGAGGATGAGAGAGAAGCATTCAGAGTGTATATGGAAATTAAATGAGGTTATCTGGCATTAAAATAAAATAATGCACCTCAGTGACTTTAGTTCTTAAGAGTGCTTAGGTCTTTGCAATAGCTTGATCTGAATTGTCATAATTAGCTAGGGATTCCTCCCAAGAAACCATACAATACCATACAATACCATACAAAACCATACAATAGCAATCACAGATCGATGTTCACTACTTACGTAGATCCACAGTACTAATCCATTGTAGAAATTAATACACAAGGTGAAATATATAGTTGAAACAGCAAAGCATCTTGTATCAAGGCTTGTGTCTGGATACGTGAATACTAACAATTTTGAGTCTAAACTTCCTTTGAGGTCAGTAAGTGCTAGAACTAGAGAAGGTTTTCAGAACTGACTCTTAGGTCTGTTTATGAGAAAAGGTAATGGTTCTTGCAAAGAACAACTCAATTCCTCTCTGTGGTCATTAAGCTTTCTGATAATCAGGTCATCTTGTTTTCAGTTACAACCTCGTTGGGACAAGAATGAGCCAATGCATGGCAGATGGAAAGTGGAGTGGAAGTCTTCCACAGTGCCAACGTATGTGTTTAAATACTAAAGAACTTCTCTACGATTATTACAGAAAGATTCCTTTATGTTGCTCAGAATTACTTGTACTCTTATTTATAGGCCTCCTATAGGGCCATGCAAAAAATGGTTAGGAAAAAATCAAGAACTCTGTGTGTTTGGTTTCAGATGCATGGATTCTAGTTTTAGAGAAATAGGGTTTAAAGGTCTGTACAAAAGGCAGGATCAGGGATGCTGTTTACAGCCAAAGGTAAGATGCTTATCCACTCAAATTCATTCTTCCCATGTATAAAAAGAGGACAAGTGGTTTTGCTATAACCTGTCCTGCGTAACGACTTCACTGAAAAAGCAATATACTGCATAATATTGTCTGAAAAAATACAGCAAAAAGAATGAGTTGCACCCTTTGAGACTTTTAATCTGATTTTTTTTCATAGCTGCACTTCCACAATGGGCAGTGTGTGTTAATTTGGTTATACGCATGTTGCTCCTGTTACTCTAGTAATAATTTGATCTTTCAACTTTTATTCCTAGGTGCTTTTCCAGCGGTGACTTGTGCACCTCCCTCGCTGCCTGAATTTTCAGTCCTTTCTTACCGTCGCTCAAAACCTGGAAACGTTTCTCATTTCCTGGATACAATTACTTTTGAATGTGTACCTCCTCTCGCTCTTATTGGGAATGAGACAGCCACCTGCATGGCCAATGGGAACTGGAGCAGCATTCCAGAGTGCAAGGGTAAGTGATGTACTTTTATCAACACCTAACAATATTCCCTAGAATTGTATACATAAAACTGCATGATTTTTGTTTTACAATTGTTATTGCAAACACAGAATTATTCTGGAAGTCAGACTCATGCACGCAAGGTAATTGCTAGCGAGATTACATGCAATGTGGGATTGACAAAATATTTGCTGCAGGTATAAAGGTTACATAAACAAAACCTGCTAAATGTAGTCCACAGAGGGGAACAGGAGCTTGGCTACAGAGTGCAGGGAATGTTTTATTCTCTGAAGTGGAATTAATATAAGAAACTGAAAACCTCACCCTTAGGCCTAAGAACTTCACTGCTTTCAGTGAAGCTGAAGTTTTTGGATATACATAGTTTTTGGCTATAACCACAGATTGCAGTAGGTGTGTATTTAAAACAAGTAATATTTATTTATCATGGGTTTTAAACTGTCTTCCTCTGGCTGTGTTTTCCTGTGCAAGAGGCTGAAATGAACCCCCATGACAATTTTATGTATTTTTTGAAGTATATAGTGTGTCTTATGGAACCGCAACACTGATAAAGCTTTGTTTTTGTGCCCCAGTTGTCACATGCCCCACTCCAACAGGAATAGAAAATGGATTCTTGGAGTTTGTTGCTCGTAGAACATACCACTATAATGAAAGCGTCAGCTTCGGCTGCCATCCCAGCTACGTGCTGGAAGGACCTAAGCATTCCCGGTGTGAAAATACTGGAAACTGGTCCACAAAGCCAACCTGTAAAGGTAAACACATGCTATGTTAGAAACCACCATAAAACAACTTAAACACATACACAAGACCACTAAAAACCACCGCTCTGATGGTTAGTGAGCTACTGCAGTAGCTGCCCTCAAAAGAAAACAGTAATTTCAAGGCCCTGATAATCTAAGCCCACTGCTAACATTGAATGTTGTATCACATGATATAGCTGAATTGACTTCAACAACCAGCCATGTACCTTATTCTATCCGAGTGTTTCCTCTCCTTTTCCTACTTAGCATAATTAGAAATTTTACTGAGGCTGGATTTGCTCTGGAAACTTTTGACCATATACTTGAGTGTGGATTTCTTTAGAATTGCAATACCAGCAGAAGTACTATCTATGTGTGAAACACATTATTTTCTATTCCCAAGTATCACCTGTACAGATTTCTGATGGGATCTAATCTACCCACTTTTCAAAATAGAGTTCTAACTATCCATACATGTTGCTTATAACCGGATTGTTTTACAGGACCATGTAAAATACCAGTGAAGAAAGCTGTAGTATTATACAATGGTGAGAAGAAAAGAGTTCAGAATGACCTTAAGGATGGTGTTCAGCATGGTGAAACTGTATCCTTCTTCTGCAAGAATAAAGAAAAATCCTGTGCCTATACCGTACCAGTCCCATGTGTGGATGGCAACCTTACTCTCCCTGCCTGTTTCAAAGGTACGAGCTAGGCCGATCACAGAACAGCTTCTGTTGGTGGAATAACAAGTACTTCAGTAGAGAGGGGCAATATCTGAATTCATCTTCAAGACCTATTTGGCTAATTCATCTGTCTTGTACTAGAGCTACTGGGTATTTTGGAAGAAGTGGCCTGAGTGAAGGACAGAATGCACAGCAAGACTTCTTTTGGATACATCAGAGCCCTGCTTTAATTCCTGTTCTGTTCTGTTCTCAGAAGGTGTTATATTTGGAGGTCTATATTTTAGGACCTATATTTTAGGTCTACCCAAAGAAAAGGCCATATGTAAAGTATTATGGGTTTTCACGAAACCTTGGATCAACAACTTCTCTAGGGGTAAAGAGCCTGAACACTGCTGCCGCCTTCAGAACCTGCCATATTCACTCCTACTCTGCTGACATATGATTATGTGCATAATTGACTCTGGACCAAGAGTGTTACAGAGCAGCTAAGAGCTGTAGTGAGGAATTGCTGCTGGAGGAACTGATTCAGGGGCATGCAGGTGTTTAGAATAAATAAACAGACTAAATGGTGAAGTTTGTTAACAAGAGTAAATGCTTGGCATTTGTTTTATCAATATTCCTGGCATAGAATAGCCCTTGTAAGTTTTGTTTTCATTTTAAAGTGAAGGAGAAGCACAGCCTATGCATGATGAAAACATCTCACATTTGGCATGGTTTCTGGTGCACGTAGCTTAGCTTTCATTAAAATAGAAACTAAAATAGTATATTTCTTCTAGTGGTTTTACTGAGATGCAAAGATTGATTGCTCACCCAGTAGGGTCCATGAGACCTGTTGTTTTCAGCTATTACATTTCAAGAATATAACCCAAGTTCTTAACTTGTTTTCAACAGAACGTGGCTTTTTTTCAACTCTTGTGAAGAAGGACCCATCAGACATGAAACCATGTGAAGATCAAGAATGAATCTCAGAGAAGCAATACAGTATGAATTTTCTGCCTTACTGAGACAAAACATTATATATGAGAGGAAAACTTAAGTCCTGTGAGTGTAAATTGTCAGGTGAACTCCAGACTCTTTGCCAATGCAGGCTCAGCTCTTTTCCCTACCGCCATCCCTACCAGCCTCTCTCACAAGCTATGCCACATTATTTCAGCCATTAATTCTCATTCTCTTCTCTCTGCCTTCCTCAAAATTCCTGCAGTACTGCTTCTCTTTCCACACTTCCAACATTTATGTAACTGTAAATGACTTTCTCAATAGTAGTCGCTTTACAATAAAGTAATTTTCAGCCAATAGTGTGTCCTTTTTTAATATTAACTCATCATCAATCAAATCCTTTAGCTCTTAGCTGCTTTATACAGAAAGGCCTTCATCATTAGTTATTAGCTGGGTTCTGATTCCATTACTGCTCCCCTGTGATAGGCAGTGGACCTTTAATTATAGATGGACAGAGGGTCATCAGCCAAGGATTTTCCAGAATTTACCCAAGTAGAAAGACTGAGATTTCCAAATGTATCCAACCGTGGTTTAAATGTCAATAGCATCAGATAAAGGCTTCTTTTACACTTAAAAAATCCCCCTATTTTGTTAAAACAAGTAAAAAGTTAGTAAGATTACTTATGTTTTTGAGATTTTAACTTCAATCTCCAAGGCATAACTTGAATCTCTATTTATGCTTTTGAGATTCTAACCTGAAACCAGTGATTTAAACAGCTGTTAATCTTTACCACTGTTTCAATATTACACAATGCAACTGACTCCTTTCAAAAAAAAAAAGATGATCGTACACCATTGAGCAATAGTAATGATTTCTGGTCATTAAGTAGCTTTGAAGTAAGCTGCACTTCTAATTTCATTTATGATACAGGTAGATCATTGGTATGTTCCAGTCTGGCAATTTTTGTGCTTATGTCTCTATTTCCATTGCATTTCCATTGCATTTCCATTGTGTTACACTGTATGAATGTAATTCCATTCAGAAAAAAAAAATAATTATGATTTCTACATACTGGAAAGTGATAGAGAAATATTCATTGTACACTTACAATAAATTGTGTATGTGATAATAAACTGCGGATGTGGTTCCCAGCAGCAGTAAGCTATACAGTAAGCAAGCTACTGCTGAACTTCCCAAAAGGACCATTTACCATTAAGATTAAACTACCTGTAAGATGCTATAGCTACTATGCACGTACTCAAATTATTTTATTATTGAAGGCTGCATGTGCGTATTTGATTAGTATAGTAGTAATAGAAGTTTAGTAGTATAGTAGTAGTTTAGCCGAAGTCTTATGCTTCCTAATCTTAAGGGGAGATTAAGGGAGCTTTTATTAAGTATTTAATACTTTGTCCTCATCAGCAACTTAATTCTCTAATGTAGAGATAGACAAATTCATGCTAGCAGCTGACAAAAGTGTTTTGTTGGTAGAATGTGAGCTGTGTTTTGGTTCCTAACATGTTTAGGTGCAATCCTTCAATGCTGTTTGACTTACAGGCCAAGGTATTCATAACTACTTTTAACACATTCCTAAACCAGCTGGCAGGAGCCTATCTGTGTGGAAATCTAGTCTAAATGTTGTATGGGTACATCGCTGGGATCGGGATGTTCAGAATGGAGCTGAGATACCAAACACAGTTTAATATTAACTTGTCTTTCACAGCAGAACACTGGGAAGTTGCCGTAAGTGAAGTTAGCATGAAACACCACAGAAATGCTATTTTTCCCTCGAAATTATTTGTATTTTGCACAAAACCAGTTCCCTCAGGAACTTTTAAGATTTTTCCAACCAAATTTCCCCAGGTTTTCTTACCTGTGCAGCAGGATAACAACTGATGGTGTCAGCTGGCTCTGCTTCCTAGCTGGATATGCAGCATTTGAATACTTGAAAGAATCACCCTTAGGAGCCAATGTTCTTATGCTGAATTTATTATTTAGTCTCCTGCAACAAGAAGAGGGGGAGAAAAAAATCTGTGACCTGCTAAGTCTTTGAAGCAGTGAGGTATTTGTGAATCAAAACTTTACAGACATGAAAGGTTTGCTTCCAAGGTCTAAAAACTAATGTCTTGCAAGTCGAGGTGTTCCAAAGGCTGGTACAAGTGAGTGAAATCTGCCAAAAAGATGTTTGAAAGAACGCCTTAAGCTGTGCTCGTGTTACTTGTGGCAACCTGCTGAGACAGTTACAGAGATAAGAGAACATGGTAAAATGAGATGAAAACAGAAAAGTACTGAACGTGCTTTGCGTATATGAACATATTTTTACAATTCAAATTGGGAACTTGATCTGTATTCTGGTTGGGACATCTGTGTGTTCTATAGTGATGTGTCTACAGGGATTTCCTCAGGAGGGCCAGTGCACATCGGAACTCACCATGTGCAGGCTGCAGCGTTGGCTGGGGACAAAACCTCAGCTATTTCTTCAATCTTCAGTTTTCCTTTCTTTTTCAGACAGAAGCTATGCAATTGTTAAATCAATGCAGGTAGGCTTCAGCCTCTCTGGCCACCCTGTTCTGCATCAGTAAACAGAGCCAGGAACTGGATCTATTCCTGAGGGAAATGTCTCCTGGAATATTGGTCCCCATTTCTGCTCTGCCTCATGTTCTTTTTCACCATATAGCTGATACCCAACCGGTAGCAATTAAGCCAAAGAAACACATCCCAAAGAACCCAGTTATCTCCTGCTGCTTCTGCACCCTCACTTTTCTAGCCCAGGCTCTCCTGTGCTGCTGAACACTGGGTCTGTCCCTGCATAAAGGACCTAAATCAATTTCATTACATTTCTGGCATCTCCCTCAAGCTCCCTCCTGAAGGTTTTAATGTGTGTGCATAACTGAGTGTATAAATATTTAGTTCTATACACATATGCATGTCTGGGGGAAGCGTTGGGCAATGATCGCACCACTCGGTGCCCTGGGCCCGGCTGGGACAGCCGCTGCTGACCGTGTGCAAGGGGTATCAATCGCTCCAGGCTGTAATTAACCAGCACAGGCTGTGATTGTTTTCCTCCTGTAACAATCACCTTCAACCCGTTTTCGCCTCTCAGACACAAGAGGTTGTTTCCGTACCGGTTTCTGGGCGCAAACTCAGCCCCTCAGAGCTCCTCATAGCGGCGCCAGGGCAACCGGTCACCCCAGGCTTCCCGCTTGAGGCCTGGCCCCGTCTCCTGGCAACCCGCGGGCGGCCGCGGAAGCGGAAACGCGCGGTGCCGGCGGGGGCTGCCGGGAGCGGGGGTGCGGCCGGTTTGAACTGCCGGCCGGGCCGGCTCAGCCTTGCCCCGCCGAGGGGAGCCGGGACCCGCCGGCCCGGCTCGCTTCCCCCGCGGAGCCGGGGGTGTGCGTTGCGGAGAGCGAGGTGAAGGGAGTGGCGTGTCCCGGGGGCAGTGCGGGGCCGGGGGTGCGGGACCTGGGGGTGGTTTGTGGCTCCCAGCGTCGTTCTGAAGGAAGGGAAGTTGGAACGCGGTTGGTTTCGCCCTGCTGAAGCTCAGGGGGCCCCGGGGCTCGGCAGGGAAGCGGGACCGGGGTGTGGCGGAGTTGTCTACCCCAAGGGAAGAGCCCCATCGGCTGCTGTGCTCGGCTGAGATTGGCAAGGAAGTGTGCCAAGTGCGAGCTGGAACTCGCAGGGAGATGCGTTCTGCAGCTGGGAGAGCAGTGCCGTGAGCTCGGGTCAGGAGCGTGGTCAATAAACTGGGTCAGTTTCAGCGTTAATAATCCGATCCTGACAACACTTGTTGGTTCTGTTGCTTTTAACTCATAGGTTTGTCATTGGTTTTCGTGCCCAAAGCCAGCAACCCCAAAATTAGTTCTAAGGACAAACTTAAAAATGTGGCGATGACACAAATGCCCGTGGGTGTTTTATGCAAATTGCGTATAATTGCATGCGGGTTTGTGTGGCTGAGTACTCCTTTTCCTATCGAAACTAACACGCTCTTGTCAGTTCAATTCAATTTCTTCTGTTTGCAAATAATCACTCATTTCTGTGGCTTTTTAAGCATAATAAAGTATTTACGTTTATTTTCCTTATAGTTAAAAACACATCTTTGTATGGGCTAAGATACAGGGACTCAAGTGTAGTGGTGTTTGATGTTTTCTGCTCCAGTGTGAATACTTTTGCGGGTTGCTTTGTGCTCTTTCAAAATGAATGGTGAAGAGGAAGTATGGGGACAACTCGATGCAGAATTTGATCACTGTGTTGTGGATATGAAGCCTCATGTTCTGAAACTACAGCATAGATCAGGTAAATGTGGTAACATGTACATAAATAAAGACTTAAAATGGATGAAGATTTATTGTGTATTTAAAATGGAAACGCTCATGTAAGCTCTGTGTGGTAGTTAATGGCAGCTCTCGCAGTGAGTTCAGCGTTCCTGGTGACTTGCGTGTTCTGTACTTACTAAGTACCACTACAGTAAGTAGTAAGTTAATTGCGACTTAACTACAGTAAGTTGTACTTACTAAGTACAACTTATTTTAGTAAGTACAGTTCTGTACTTACTAAATCACTTACTAGAGATTGATTCTGAACATGCTGTTTGTAGAAGTCATAAACCTCTTGTAAACGTGATTTATAGCAAATATTTGTGGATGATTTCAATTTGAACTATTGTTAGAGACTTTAGGTATTTAATGGCTTTTGCCTTTGGTTTGGTCATTTGGGGGGTTGTTTGTTTTGCATTAGAAGGGAAACAGCTACAAAATGGGTGACTGGTAGTGGATTCTGTTTTTCCTATGTGTCCGATTTGCTCTGGAAGCGTGCAGTGATTTATGTGTATTTATATTTCCAGAACGACAAAGATGTGCACTGTGGATTAAAAAACTATGCGAACCCTCTGGAGCGGGCACAGGCGTAGCGGGGAGGAAGAATCGGAACCTATATGCAAAACTCCTGCTCCACATGCTGAAGCGAGGTGTGCTAGAAGGTCCTTTTGCGCATAAACCAGAGCCAGGAATGCTGAAGACTTTACCTTCGTACATGGTGAGTGTAGTTTCTTTATCAGACAAGCTTGCTTAAATATATTCTGTAAATGCTTTTGAGCCTTTGCTTTGGCATAAATGTGAAAACTAGTCCTGAACGAATGTAGGCATTTACATTGCAGATCTTGTAACTGGTGTTGGTCAAATCTTTCAATGTGCAGAATCTTTCATTTTGAAGAACCTTCTTAAAACTTCAGGTTCTGAGAAGGCATTTAAAAATAGCTGTTCTGAAGGAACAGAAAAGTAACTTGTGTCTAATTTGAAAAGATGTAATAGAAGACTCCTGAGGCTATATTTTGTCTTAATCGCAGATAGTTCTTGCAAAAGGAAACGTATGCTTAAATGAGGTGACTAGTAGTCATCTTTAGCGGGATAACAGTCCTACTTTATGCTAAAATTGCTCGTACTGAAAGAAGTACTGGAAAGCACTTAAACCATTGCCTGTTGTACTGATTTCCATGGGTTAGGAAGGTAACGTGCAGGCCTCACTGACTGTAGTGGAAAAAGAATTTTTATACTGCAGATATTCCTGCGAGTAATGACATTAGCAGTGTAAAGAATATATTTGTGTAAATATATTCTAGTGTTAATCTTGCATTTGTTTTAATTGTAGTCAATTTATTTTGATGAACCAAATTCAAGAAGCGCTCGGAGTAGTAGCCCAGACTGTTTACCTGACTGGGTAATGGGAGAACTGGGAAACAATGACTCTAAGCATGAGGTATCATGGAGTATATCGTCTAAAGAGGAATTTTCTTTAGCAACACCACCTACGTATGGGTAAGATTTCTGTATTTGCTTTATTCGGTATTTGATTCATGTTTAATAGATGTTTATGGTGATTTGGACTGATGGTTACCATGGGGCACCAGTGACTTGCAAAAAGAGCCTGTTTGCTCCCATAGAAAATACTCATGGTCTGCTTTTTTGCACCATTATCTCTGTTCATGTTAATACTTTCTGTAGACTGGTAACATACTCTGTAGACTTCGGAATAACAGCTGCTGTTCTGGCAGTCTAAATGTCTATCAAATAAGCTACTACTCTGGTTGTTTGTCAGACCTTGGATATTATGGTGGCAAAGCATAGTAGTCAAAAGGAAAGAGGCAGAATTCATACAAAATTACTTAACTTGGAGAGGGAAGCACCGACAAATGTGGACAGGCAGTAAGGCAGAAGTGATGTGGTTAAAGACTGTATAGATGCAGAAGACTCAGGCTGGATTTTTTCTTACAATAGACCAAAACAGTTGCTGTCTCTTTGGAGCTCTTCTACAGTCCTGTTTCCTGCGTGCTCATGTATGGAAACTGGAAAGTGGTATTAATTAAGGAAGCTGAGGTGGATTAATGTTCACTGTTTCTGTACAGTTCAAAATGTAAGGAATGTACCGTAAGCAAGTGACCAAAAATGTGGGGAGAGTAAATGTATAACATCAAAAAGAAATTGTAATCTGAAGTCATAGTGCTGAAAGGAGCATTTACATCAAAGTTTTTAAATGGCTTTTTTCTGTAGAGAATAGAAATATAAACAAGCATACAGGTGGTAGCTTTAAAGGAAGTTCTGTTGTTGCTCATTGGTTTTATAGAGGAAGCAAAATAGTGGCTCTCTGCAGATCAGCAAGTGTTGCTGTTCTGTGACAGGAAGATAAGTTAGATGCGTACAAAGAAAGGGATTTGATCCATCTTTTTGTGAGCAAGTTAGTTTGTATTAAACACCTGTTTGTCTTGTTTCTCATCATGGCTTCATTATGAAATAGCAAGATTTCTTTATATTTTCCATAAGCTTCATGGATCTTGGATTACAGAAGGTCAGACTGGACCAGCTCTACTGGTTAAAACTTAGGAGGCTAAAAGTCAGAGCTGCTGCCTGTGAGGTACTCAGCCATGTTTTGTTCTCTTGTGTGTGGAGGATTGTTTGCATTGACTTCATCCTTGTCTGAACAATCTCTCTGAGTTTGATTTCAAATGTTTTGATTTATATCATGCTGTCTACCACACATACATGTGCTTTGTTGGTGACTGGCACCCTCTGTGTCTAGATCCTGCGTGTTTGTCATTAGGGTATCACAAAAGTTACAGTACTGCTTATTTGCAGCTGTACAGCAGAGCCCTGCATACCTGCAGCTGCCTCTTGTTATGGTAATCCATCAGATAGTCTCATTTTGTATGTTTGCAGGAGCCAGTAAGTTTGGGCTGCATCCTTAGTTCCAATGAGTTGCGTATAGAGCTGTTCACAGAGCAGGTAAAGGGATGAAATGTATAAGGCTTCTCTTTCTGGTGGCTAAGAAAAATGTCCCTTTAGTACTGAAGTTGTGCCAAGCTGGCCAGTTGGCTGCTGTTGGAAATCACAGGCTTTTTTCTGCCCTATTTTATGTGAATCTGAAGTAAATTTTAGTTTAATCTACATTCTGTTCTTAAATCTTGACTTTCTTTCTAGTTTTTCCTACGCAGTGCAACTTTGTGCTGGTTATCAAGACCTCTTTTGCATTTTTTTATGCGGCTGCATTTTGGGCATGAGTGGAGCTGCCTCTTGTTTGCTCATTGTGAAGTTTAGTTAATGTTGAAACCCTGAAATCCTTGGAGAAAAAAGCACTCTTAGAGGTAGAATGTGACTATTACTTGAAACTCAGTTGGTGCTGTGCAAGAGGAGGTGTTTGCTCTACTTCTACATGAAACTTCTGGCTTGGTTTCATTGCATTGTAAATATGCTCCCAGGTTTTGTTTCCAAAGTCTAATGCTTTTTTAAGTGTTCACTTTTATTTTTCATAAGTGGTTATTGTTTGCTGTTCTTTCTAGTTTTTAGGCACACTTATGTTTATGCTATATATCACAGTGCAGTCTCGTGTTTCTTAGTTACTTAGCTGTGATTTGGGTAGATGACAGGCACTCTTGCAAGTTACATCATGTTGATATTGAGTATCATGAAACTTTTCTTTTTGGGTATCCATTAACTATGTAATTCTAACAGTCATTAAAAAAGTTGCTCTAAGGACTGATGCATCTCCTCTTTCTGAGTCCTACTGTCTATACTATGGGGTCGTCTGGTTGCTTGCACTCAAATGCTCTGACATGAACCTGTGGTTTTGATAGCAGACTTGTGGTTTAAGACAAAGGTGGAGAGCAGAGAAACTCCCAGCTGTGTTACCCTATTGCTGCTTTAGGCTTGATGATACAAAGAAGCGTTGGGAAGAGCTGTGCAAATACCCTCAATTAAAAAAAAATAGGTTTAACCTTATGAAAACAAGCAATGTGTTAAGCTTTAGAAATGCTTTTTGAGGCCTCAGCTAAATCTGTGTTAGATAGCATTGTGCCATGTATGGATAGCTGGCATAGATCTGATGAGATTGTCTTGGTTGCTGGGAGTAGCGCCATCATGATGCAGCATCAGTTTATATATTAGGAGCAATAAAGCAGTACCAGCACAACTCTCCTATCTAGAGGTAGGAGATAGTAGATATAGTAGAATATTGGAAATCTGACCCCTTTACCCCTTAGCTGAACCTGAGATTCAGCTCGGTCTCACAAAGTTCCCAAGATCATGGGCAGGGTAGTGAAGCTTTATTTCATTTACTTTTCCTTTTTTGTCCTGTGGGACTGTAGCAGTCCCTACATGGGTGATGGACGGATAGTTCCCAAGGCTCTGGTGAGGTCTTTGGAGACCTGTACTACATACTATTTCATGTCAGGAGTAGCAAGTAAATGTGATGGAGTCAGTTATGTGTTTAAAGATATCTGGAAGTGAAACTTAGCTGTGTAGGCATAGCTCTGCTAATGGGTACTCACATCGAGAGTGGAGCTGTGTCTAAGGAAATCTGAGTTTCTGTTGGCAACTAGAAATTTTGATAGTTTTGTAGATTACATAAATTAATCCTCATAGCAATGAGAAATTTACATTAAATGTGTGAGTTGTGCAGGAGGAATTACTGAAGGTAATATTTTGTAGAAATAGCTTATTTAATGCAAATTCACATGTGTTTATATTACGGCGTTAGCCATACTCAACATACAGATCCCGTCTTTCTTTGTATTTACAGTTTGGAATGGGCTATTCATGCGAGTAAGGATGTGAAGTGTTAGTTTTTGGGCTCTGCAGTTTGGAAAGAAAGCCAGCAGATGGTGATCTTGTTACGTTACACTTGTGTGTCTACTCAGAGCTTGCATCAGGAAAGCTGCCTCCATAGGCATGTAATCTGTGTAGCTGGATGAAAATTATGCATTCCAGCCGTGTCTCTGTGCTTACAGATAGACCACAACATTTTCTCAAGGCAAAGTAGATAATGTCAGTGAGAAATATTTGAGTAATTTTTTGATGTTTGTTTATCTCAAGATTCCCTCCTTTAAAAGAAGCAAACAAATGGAGAACTTCTTTTCATAGTCATTCTTATCTTGCAATACATAGGCTTCTATGTGTGAAGATTCTGGCTTTTCTATACAATGTTGTTTATCTGACTAAATAAGTAGCAGATAGCCAAACCTTGCTTGCAGGGTGTAAATGAGTGAGACCAAGCCAGCTGGAGCTAGAAAGGTGCATCTTTATTTTGAAACATGAGAGAATTGGCTTCAGCAACATGTAGCTTGGTTTGAACAGAAACCTGGGCTTTCTGACCCCATAGGAAATAAATATATGTATGTTTATGGATCATGCCTGGAAAACATTGTTCAAGGTTAGTGCTGTATACCAGGAAGAACCAGTGAGTTTCCCTTACTTTGTTCCTAGTAGGAAATTATTTACTGATCTCCCTTATTAGCAGCAAATTGCTTCCTTCTCTATGCTAGCTCACTGTTTTGGCTGAAGCAGGAGGTCACAAGGCTGGTGTCGAGACCATTCTCTACTCACCTGCCATGGGAGGAAAAAGAAATAATCTTGTGATTCCTGGAGCCTGACCCATATTAGCAGAAGGCTGGAGAAGGGAGTGGATGGGAAGTGTATGGTTGATAGAAGCAAAATTGCAGTCCATCCTTAAGGATCTCTTCAAATTCAGCTTATAGAATCAATTAAAGCAACCTTCTTTTCAGTTCCTCTTCAAAATAGCAAATAAAGAACCCAGAATGTGTCTAGACTTCTTTTCCCCATTTTGTCAGTTTAAAATACTGCAGGTAACTTGGGTTGGTTTGCATATTTATTGATATTCCTTCATCACTTAATGGTAGGGGCATGCAATCTGTTTTCTCTCATTTTAAACAATTGGGACTGTATTGAGTTGTTAAGTAACCTGAATATTGTTCAGAAAAAGAAGCCTGATTAAAGTGCACATCTACTGACAGGCAAAACTTTGTTTCCTTTTAATGATTGATAATTTTGTGTCAAATGAAATCTGGGTAAGAAATGCAGGATTTGGAACATGCTGAAGACAGTCATTGTGTTATTCTATTTCTTTTGGGTTTTTTTGCCTCTAATACTGTGCTTATCTAAACTATTTACAGCTTTGCAGTAGTTACTTTGCATCCATCCCCGTTGTTGGTATTTAGTGGTGCTGGAAGGGAAGGTATGCTCCCAGTTGTTCTGTCTCACTGTTTCCTGCTGTTTTGTTGAAAGCTGGGGCTGTGCTTCATGAGAAGTTCGTCTGGGTTTGTCTTCCTAGAAGTGACTAGTTTATACTGTACATGCAACAGTTGTCTTTCTGTTCACAAACACTTAATTTGTCTGTGTTTTTTTGGCATCACTTACTGTATAATTTGCTGCCAGATGGAAAGAAAGGTATTTTAATGGTCTGATTTGATTTTAATATAATACAGTTAGTTCATTTCACCTTTCTATGACTTAACAGGAGTTTTTAATTACATTAAGACGTGCGGATTTGACAGTGGAGTATATGCTGAAGGGTGTTTCGCTACTGTTTTGGATCTTTTGCTCAATCAGCCTATCTAATAAACTCTTATAACTTTCATTTTATTTTTGTCCTAGGCGGTTCTTTTCTTTCATTGTTCTATGGTTGAGAAGTATCTGTTGCCTAAGTACATCAGTGAAGGTTATCAACACCTGTCTGCTGTTCTTAATTTCTTGTTGCTTATGACTAAACAACAGGACATTGACTAAAGCTTTTCCAGAAAATCCCTGTGCACTTCAGTGCAACTAAACCACTTGAGTTGATAAAGTAGAAACGCAACAAATAACAATCTTTAAGACTTCTCTTTGCCATGTTACTCTCCACTTAAAAGTCATCGCTTTCCTGTTGAGCTCTGTGTAGTGCTTGCCCTTGTCTTCAGGTGTGTATGTCCTATGAAACATACCTTGATCTAACCTCATGTATTTTTGGTCTTAGAAGTCTTCTCTCCTTTGGTGCAGGCAACCGTCACCTTGATCCCTTTCTCTTCTCCGAGATGCTGGACTTTATCCTGTGCTGTCTCAGATGCTTAGTGAATTTGTTTTAAAAACATTCTTCTAGATCAGCCTTCTCAGTTAGCTTGGATTTAGTCTAAAAATCTGTTGGCAGATGCTGGGTCATTTAGTAACAGAAATGCAGAGAGCACCTTTTAATATACTGTGATGTATATGATATTTCTGGTGTTTTAGTGGGGGGGGGATTGAGTGTTGTGTTTTTAATGGAATGCTGAAGGCTTTTGTTTGCCTTTAATAAGAATTTTTTCCTTTTTTGGTTCTATTTTTGATCTTTGCATCTCGACAATTATTTTGTATATTTTTAAAGGTTTTATTTTAAGATTAACATCCTTTGTGTGCCACAAGTTGCTGAAGATGAGTTCTCTCTCTGCTTACTCTTTTCGTTAATAATAGTGAAAGATTCAAGTACAATGAGAAGCCAGCATTAAGATCACATTCTATGAGTCCTCCTCACCGGACAGCTGAAGACAACCCAGCCACACCACAGTCTGTAAGATGCTTCTCCTGTTTGTCATAAAACTTGCTCTAGTTTCAGTGTACTGTTTCTGTGTATCCCCATAAAGCTGTTACTTCTAATTGCATGAAGCATGATCCCTCTGTATAAGTGCAGACGCTTGGGAAGGAGTGATAGGAAGGACTAACGCTCATCAAAATGTGCCCTCTGCAAGTGCAGGGGAAAAGAACTTCTTGCAGGATGCTCTCCATTAATCCTAACAGTTGACCTGTGTGTAGTGTAATGTGATTAACGTCTGCTGCATAGTTTTCCCTAGGCTTGGCAAGCTGACTGTATTGACATCATTTTGTATTTTGCAATAGTAGATTAAAGAAAGCTGCATAGACATCTTTGGCTCTCTTTAGTGATGGTTGACCTCTGAAAGAGTGAATTTTGGACAGTTTGTTTTATCAAACTTTCCACAGGCAGCATTGTGGCTGATAGAAGGACACTAAACAGACCATGTAAAACCCTTTCAGTCCAAAATATTTAATGTACGTATAATTGCAAGCATTTAAGCTGAAAATTACTCCTGACAGCTATGTTATCAGCAAGCATTGTGAGTGTGCTCTGTAGCCTTGCAGTGTCCAGTCTTTATTACTGAAGAGGTCTGTCTGACACGATTCCATTGCCATAGCCAGTGCTTCTGTAATAGCTTTCATTCCTCCATGAAGCACTGAATTCACTGTATGTATATTGTGGGCTTGCCCACAGGTATTGTTTTGATTGTACCAGAGGAACAGTTTAGAGAGCATGCAGCTGGAAGTGGGCTGTTGACACCCGAGCAGTTCATGCAGACTGTGCTTACCCTTCTTTACTGGGCTTATGACGACATGACGTGTGAGTGGGATAAACTGGCAGCTTGCTTTTGAGGTCTTTGTGAGGAAATTTGTGTTTTGATATGTGTTTGGAATAGAGGACTAGCAAGGGATGCTTTACCATGGCAGGCTGCAAGTGGTCTGTGGGTAAAAAACGAGTGTCTGCTCTATGCTCTGGTTGCTATGAATGTACTTACATGTGTGCTAATTGTATATATACAAGCGTGATTTAAGAAAGAAATGACATGATAAAAAATAAAAACAGATGCTGGATTTACTAAATTTCTCCTCATTGGTTTCCTGTTTATTTTACTTGACTTAAAGAAATAGTTTTTATGGAACAGTTTTTGTAAAGAAAAGGATTTCCTGCAGTTGAAACCTGGATCTGGGGCTTTAAAGCTTCTGGATTTTGTTGTTTTGTTTATTCTTTTTGTTCTTGGCTCTGCCACAGGCTTCCAGGGCAATGTTAGACAAGTCAGTGCACGTCACTGTTCTTCAGCTCCGTATATTGGATTCTACTGTGATTACAGCTTTAAAAGGGCCTTTAAATGAAATAATTCTCTCTTGCATTGCCAGACAGTTTGATGAACATTTGGCTGGCTGGAACAAATAGTATCTTGTTCTGTTGTCAGTGATGCACAGATGTTCTGGCATAATTCGGGCCCAGGTAGAGGAACAAGGAGTCCTTTAAGAACTGCCTCAACCAAGTGTTGATTAACTGAAGTCAAAACTCCATTCACTGTATGTTTATAATGACTGAGCAGATTTAAGAGAGATTTGCTTGCACGCCAATATGCAAACCTCTTGCTAACAAAACTTAATGTGACAAAGTAATCCCGTCTTTAATGTTCTGATTTTCTAGTTATATCTGCCCACTATAACTATCCCTGCCTTGCTGTGGTTTCCTTTAATTACTATTACTTTTCATTTATTTGGAGGCTGATGGGGTGATTTCTGTATTAGCCACATAGCAGGTCCTGTGGAGATGGATCATTTCTAGCATGTTGCCTGAAGAACAGAGTAGTTTGGTTTTTGTTTTGTAAACTCACCCTTTGTAAAGGAGGCTGTTGCTTTGGAAATAAGTAAAATAAAGAACAACATTAAAGTGAGGAGACAGCTAATTTGTCCTCTGAATTCCTTTCTTAATACAGTATTCTCCTGGTAATGGAGCTATTTAGATTAAAGCTGCCAGAGGTGTTAGGAAGCCCAGTGTAGGCATAGCCAAGTCAATGAATAGCTTATTTTTTTGGCTATGTGTCTGCCAGCTCTTCTGATACGTTGTTTGACTTTCTTTATGTTCCAGGACCATCATCATAAAAAACCCAGTTCTTTGGATGACAGTGACCTCGAAGCACGCCTCAATAGCTGGAATCTTGGGGTAAAATAAACAGAGTACATTACTTTAGTAACTTGAAACAAAAACTCCTTAGTAATGTAGTTTGCATCTGGGAATTTAGTCAACAAAACTTGATGTAGGAATTGGGCTTTTAGACAGGAATTGGTAAACTTGGGAAGGTTAATTATGAGTACGTGTCATCTTGAGAAGAAAACACTGATGTCTTATTCTAAAGCAATACTAATCTTATTGTGTTTAATATTCTTACTGATAAATTAAGCAGAATAATGCTACCTGCTGGTCAAGACCAAGTGTCTTACCCTGGGAGAAACTCAGATGGTTTCTTAGAACTTGATAATGTTATTTGAAATCTGTGCTTGCATATATGAAAGAAGAGTTTGGCTTTTTGTATTACTGTTTTTTTTCCTAAGGAATAGAGAGTTTGCAAGCCATTAATACAACATTAAGTTCCTGAAAGAATAGTGTGTCTTTACCAAGGGAAGAATCTGAGATGCCTTTAAATTTTAATTTAAGGCTACTGTTATAATAAGACTTTATTCCCTTGGTTGTATTTTCTGTTTTGTTAGCCCATGACAACTCTAAGATCATAGTGTAAGTTCCTTCTCTCTGTAGCTGCATCCCACTATTCTGTTGTTGTGTTTTGTGTCTTTTAAAACTTTTCACCTGTCCCTCCAAATCTTTAACCTATTTGATTAGGATTGATGTCCTCATAACAACTAAATTTTATTGAGATCTCTTTTAATAAAGAGGAGTGGTTTTTTCTTTGTCATTTTCTGCTTATTCTCATAGGCTCAAAGCTCAGCTGTTTTTGGGAGAGGTGAAGTTAGGAGGGATGAGGGAATATGAAATACTTCAGCTATGAAATGAAGTAGTTCAGCTTTGTTTTTTTTAAGTGTTATGTATTTTCATGTTGTCATTTTCATCAGTTGCTAAATAATCTGTATTCTTCCTACACTACTGTCAGTCCAGAGGGATATGGCAGCATTTAAAAATCTTGCCTATTACACTCAGTGTTTTACATTGATGATTAAGTTCTCAGTTGAAAACATCAATGATGAGAGAATGTTAACTTTTTTGTGTCCTTCTTGGTGTTTCTTGTGCTGCTGTGGTGCCTGTTAGCATTCTGAATGCAAGTTGCTTGCTTTATGTATGAGGGAGAAGGAAGTCTTGGCCTTGAGATGCTCCAGGAGCTGCCCAACCACTGTCTGAACTTAAGGTTGAGATTAGTGAAGATGTTAGCCTGGTGCATGGTGTTGCTCCTTGATACTCCTTGTATTTGATAGAGTAATACGAGAACCATTTCTAGCACTTTCTGATTTAGATGAATGTATTTTTTGGGCACCGTAGTTCTGTTCTGGAGATCCACTCTCTGCACTGTGAGCTTTTCAATAGCAGCCAACTCGTTTGCGAAAGCTCTGCGCAGGTGTCTGAAACAAACATGCAAGCAGTCACTTGCAGGTTTTGAGATATTTGGACTGTCTAAATACCTGGATTATATGAGCAGATAGTTGTAATACCTTGAGCTTTTAAAGCTGATGCAAAAAGGAGACTTGCTCATGGCCATTTTACAAATTGTTCCAATTGATGTTGACAAAGAATCTCTTTATATCCAGCATTTTTATATCTGTGTTGATCTGCCTGCTTGCTTATCTCTTCGATTTTATTTAGGGTTTGTTTCTTTTTCTAATTGAAATTCCAGTTTGCAATCATGTTGTGTTGATAATGGATGGTTATTAAACTGAGACGATCCTTCACTGATATGGGAGCTCTCTTGGATAACAAATTGGCTACCGTGACACATAAATCAGTTTTTCAGGTCTCCTCTCCAGGGATGGTAATTAAACAAGTCGCTAGTGAGAGGCTTTGATTGCTTGATAAGACTTGTTGGGAGTTAGGATTTGGGGTTGTAAAAGGGAGGTCTGTAAGTGGTTGTTGTTGAACAGTGTTCCTCTGCTATGGATCACGGCCTGCAGTGGGCTCCTAAAGGGTCAAGGTGTTTTATGTAAGGTTACATACTTAAAGAAGAATATTTGATTATTAGAGGTAAAAACTTACTAAATGATGGCAGCACTTCAGATTCTGTAAGGTTTGAGTTTGAGATGTGGCTGCTGTTACTTGTAAGCATTTAAATTGTCATAGGAACACCTAGCTATCTTTTGACAGCTAGCCACATTTGCAGACCATTTGAGAAGCTTTTACAAGCAATGCCACCTCAGCTGCAGGAGACCTTTGACCCATAAGGATACTTCAGTAGTGGGGGAAAGTTAGGAGAGGAAATACAGGATGGCTTTTGCTTTGAAGGGCCTGGTATAAATCCAGTTGTTTTAAAAAAGCTTTCAAGAGTTCCTTGGGGTTTGTTTTTGAGTTTTGCTTGTGTCTCAAGGAATAGATGGTGAATCAGGGTTGCCAATCTGGCAAAGGATGTGTGCTGCTGTGTGTTCTTCTTGCAATGATGGGGACAGAGCTGATCCTGGAATTCTGGACAAGTCTTTATACAAGGATTTTTCTCAGTAAGAATCCTTGAAATTCTAGGAAGCTGTTCTTATTTCAAGTAAATGTATATTTCAGGTAAGAAGCCGCAAACATCTAGGTAGGTGCTCTACATAAAGGTGAGAAAAACCTTAGCATCTTCCAGCTGCAAGTTCCTGCTAAGCCTTCACTGTTCCACTACAGGCTTGTCTGGATTATAATGACCAGTTATACACTGTTAATTTATTTTTACCCTTATCTCTTGGGCTTTGACTTGATATATTCTGAATTTCCTCTTCTTCAAAGATGGTGTATTTTTAATGTTACATACTGAATATGTTTCCACTTTTTATGATATGTTTGCAGTAGTGGCTGAGATATTATTATTATTATTATTATTAAAAGTATTGTGAAAAGTTTGGGTAAATAATTTTATGGTTTCTCTACTAAGCACGGAGGTCAGAACTTAATAGAGAGTAATATGGAGGCTCCAGATACTTGTTGCTACTAGTAATAACTTTTGCTACATGGGAAGTAAGACTTTGCTAATGTTGTTGCTTCCCATGAGTAATAAAAGAACTTTTCCATTTGCCTTGAAGCATTGCTGATTATCTCAAACATTTTATTGTTCAAGTTCTTTAGATTCTAGTCATGCATGAGTAAATGTTTAAAAGAAAAAGAAGCTGAGTTTTGATTGTGATAAATTTGCCTTTTATACATGGAATACTAATTTTAAATACATTATAAAAACATGCTTTTCTTAGCCCTTATTGACTCTTATCTACAATGATGCGGGGACTGTCCTTTGGTAAGTGTTCATGCCTTGAGGTTGCATTTGCAGCATAGAAAAGACATCCTTTCGTATTGCTATTTGAAGGAGAAAGTTTCAGAGCCAGGAGTTTAGACAAACCAACTTTAGTTGTGTTGTTGCTTTCCACTTTTTGTCATGATTTAGCTATTTCAGAACATAATACAACTCAGCTAGCTGATTTTATTAACAGCTGTCAGTAGACTTGGGTATGTTGTTGCAGATTTAGTACCTTTCATTAACAGGACATCCTCACCTTTCTTTTTGTTATGTCTCAAGCAATAATTAACATTGCTGCATCAGGAAAAAAAGTTACTGGATAATGGGATTAAACTGGCTTTTTCTTTAATTCCTTTTCTTTCTTTCCTCTTGTTGTTAAGCTTTTTAGACTGTAGACAAACACAATTTTTGGGTACAAAATTAAAGTAATGTAAAGGAACATTAAAGAATTTAATCCCTGCATATTCTTACCTGACCTGCCTGTACGTATACTTTTTCATGATGCTTCTGATACATTTTCACTTGTCACTGAATTGTAGCCCATTTGAGGTGTGACGAAGCAACTTGTTTAAACACCCTGGGAAATTCAGCCCTTCATTTTAGGTTGAAAGTGTGCAAAGAGATTGTACCTTCAGAAACAGCAAAGGGTTTTTTTAATCAGTGAGAACACAGTTTTTCATCCCTGGAATTCAGCCAGGACAAGAATTAACTCTTTAGCTTTTACCAGAAGTAATTGGGGATCTTCAGTGCAAAGAACTGGGACACTCATCTCTTAATATGGGAAATGTTATTGCCTAATAAAGGTTTAAGAGGACTTAGACCAAAGTCTAAGACCAAAGAATTGCCATGGTCAGTGGCTTACATTACATTCGTCTTTTTGAAGAAGTTATCTGTCCCACAGTGTTAATGTAGACGTGAACACAGAGGATTCCTGGGTGGCTACAGCAGCAGCGTACCTTGTGCCTGTTTTGTGTACTTGGTTGGCATCTGCCTGTGTCTTTCCAGTCTAGTTAAGCTCACCCGTTTCTGTAGAAGCCATCTGATTATCTTTGGTTTGGTTTCTTCGTCTCTCTGCTTACAGTAAACATACCTGCTGTATATGTTGTGGCCTCGGAGGGCAGCAGCACTGTATAAACTTTCCCACAGTGACCTCCAAGTGGTGGTGTGACTTCAAAAAATCAATTCAGCTTCCATGCTGACAAACAACCTTCATGTGCTTTAATGTCCTTCCACTAAGACTGCACAAGCAGCATTAAAGTGAGCTTCCCGACGAATTATGATGTTAGATAAGAATGTCCTTACTCAAATTTCCTGAAGCTACTCAGCAGTTATTTCTGTAGAGAACATGCTGGCTGGCCGGGTTTGTTAGATTAAAGTAAGAATTTAGGGCAAGGTTCAGTTTAGTTGTTTACCATTTCAAAATCTTAAGTGTTCTTAACTCTTTCATGTGTGTTTTTTCCATCCTTGTTTTGAAAACAATCACATTTGTCTTTGAAGAAGCTTAAGGGAGAATTTGCTGCAAGCCTCCTGATCCAATTGTGTTGGTTTGGGTTTCTTTCCCCCCTAAATCTTAATATATTCCACTGACCTTCTGACTCTGTTACTGAGCTGTAATAAACTACAGTCGTGCATTATTGAAGATAAATATACCTTGATAAATATCTTCCAAATGGAAGCGTTAATGTCATCATCATGGTATTTACTGTGTCCAAAGAGCAGTAGCTTTGGTCTAAGTTTCTGGGCTATGAGAGATATAAAGCCTGTACAGTGTTTCCAGCCCAGGGATGAAATGTAGTTGATTTCCTGAGGATGAGTACTTAGTGCTCAAAATTGTGCTCTTTCTGTGCTGTCATCGCTTTCTGGGGAGACCGTTTCAGCTCAGTTTGCTTCTGTGAGTGCTGCACTCGTTGCTTGTGTTGGTAGCTTTAAAGTGTTTACTTCAAAAATGCTGAGTTTTGACTGCTTTAGGTGTTGTTACAATACATAGAAATTGAAAATGCTCATGTTAAAAATTATGGCTAATTTCCATCAAATTCCATTTTGGAATATGTGTTTTTATGCGGATTTCTGCCATTCCTTTTTCAGTTTAACGGCAACTGGGTGTCTATTTTCCTGAAGTTAGAAGTTATTTCATAAAGTAGCGTTATTTCTGTGTAGTAATAGGGATCTGATCATCCAAAGCCTTCCCAACTGTGGTTTATGAGGACTCAAGCACTACAAGGTGACTGTGCCAGTCCCCACAAATTGCAGCATGGTTTGTTGTCTGTTTAACTGCCTAACGGAGCAGGAGAATCCAAAAGCTTTCCTACAAAGAAACTCAAAATGCCATTTTTGTTAAGAAGTGGTATTTACAAATTAGAGTTCAATTCTAGTTCAAATAAAGATGTCTTTCATGATGACATTTATTTGGTTCATACTCTTAAAAAAGCATGTGATTTACTATTCTTCTCATGGCAGTCCTTCAGTTTCATACATATGTATTTTGGTTTGTCTTTGACCTTTTGGTTATTATTTTTAAATTTGCATGTTTCTCATAAATACAAGCTGCTTTTTTCTTTTTTGGGGCATTCTTTATTGTGATACTCCCTCTTTAATGTGGTAGAATTCTGAGAACAAGAAGTTTTGCAGAAGAGCAGCATGAAAAGAATGAATGTTGAGGCATTAAATGTTTACAGATCAGTTTAAGTGGATATAATCCACAACAAGTAACAAAGTGGGAACATTTAACTTCAAAGCACATATGGCTGCTGTTACAAAATCAAAAAATGCAAGACTTGGGCCATACAAAGTATTAGAGATGCATTTTCTTTCTTGTAAACAAGCAGTATATACCTTAGTGGTTTAGATTGGCTTTGAAATGAAGACTGTAAATGGCTTAATTTCATGGTCAGATAAAGAATTGGAATTAACTGTAAATATTTACAATAATTTTCAGCTTTAAAAAAGCAAAACTGAATGATTACATTGTTTTACAGGAGAGAGGGGGCTTCTGGAAAATGGATAAGCCTTTGAAATTTGGCTGGGGAAGGCTTTCAGTGGTATTGGCTGCTCAGTGTTCAGGGTGTCAGATAAGGGTTTGCTTTGAGCTTCTGGCTTCAGGCCTTTGGTCCTGGGTACCTGTACAGGTGGTGATTAGAGGTGTGGGATGGATGGGGAAGCTGGTGAAATAAGCTGGAAGAGTATAATACTAGTAAAATGAGAGAGCTTTTAGGTAAAAAATACTATTGTACGTACAAATGTGTAGAACAAAGAAAGTCCTGTAAAACTTTTCTGGTTTAGAATTTCTGAGCTTCTTATTTCTATCTATCTCTGTACTATTAGTAGTATTTTTTAATCACTGTTATCTGTCTGCTGTTTGATGTGATGTTCTCACTCCTGTATTCCTCCTTGCCAGTCTTCTGTGTCCAAAATTGAGTTTGGTTTTGCAGTAGGTGCCTGCAGGATTCCTTTATTGACTACTGTGTGCCCATGTGTTTTGCATGAACAAAACCCCAAAAATAAAACCAACCCAGGATGCTTTATATGAAAGAAATTTTAACTTACCTGTTTTGGTAAACTCATTGACAGTATAGAGAAATGGGGTATCTGTTAAATTATTGGTTTTCTCATACTTTCATTTACAGTATTAAAATATTAGATAATATGAAATAGAATGGATATGTTAAATGTGAATATCTGCAACTACTTCTGGGGGAAGTGGGACGACTCTTCAACACCATATAGAAATCCTACATAACCTTTTAGGATAGGAAATGAATAATACTATATCAAATTGAAATTCCAGAGGGATTAAGCCTTCCTTTCGCTGATAAATTCAATGCAAAACTTTAATAGTACTGGCGAAAGTGCAAGCATTTGATACATTTGCCATGCCTCAGAGATCAATTGAATCTTCACTAAAATAAACTAAAATGCACGGAATGTTGTAAGATGTGCATTGCAATCATTCACATTGCAGGTCTCACTGCCACGTTTTACGAGATTATACCCCTGAAAGCTTCTCTTGGGTGTTGTGCATTCTCTGTGATGTGATATTTGAGCCTCATTGTCGGAGTAAATTAAAAAGATAGAGCTGTCTGATAGAGGAAGTGGGTTGTGAACAATGTTTTGTGTTCAGTTCTTAAAAATAGTGATTAAAAGAGCTGCTTTAATTATACAGCGGTGTTAATGAATTATTTCCTTATGTTTTGTCTCTATGGCTTACATGTGTGGGTATAATTTCAATGCACTCAACTGTAATTTCTCAAGAACACCAGATGAAAATCATTGTAATCCGTAAATTTATTCTAGTTTTACTGAGTTAAATGCGAGTTTATCCAATAAAGTTGGAATCTTTTGCATAAGCCAGGTATTCAGCTGCCAAATTCCTTTAAAACATGCATTAATGGAATTTTTACAACCACAAGGGGTTGGGGGAGAAAAAAAAAGTGCAATTTTTGAACCATTTCCATTAGGAAACACTAAAAGTTTAAAACTTGCTGAGTAGGTCGTGTCCAGCAGAATGATCCCTTATGAAGATTTCCTATTTCTGTAACTTGTAAAAGATGGACGTTTGCATTCCATGGAGTGCTTTTCATTGAAGTGTTCTAAAGGGGAAAGAATTACACACAGGAAAATTAATTTATGTGTTACTTCTAGGTTATAGCCCTGTATCTAGAGACATGATGATTTGCAGATAAGCCATGTTTTAATAGATAACCAAATCTTAGTGGAAAAGCAGTTCTTGAACTGGTGTGTATAACCAGAGGCACGCTTAAATCTGTTTGATTTTTTCTTCTTAGAGTGATAGAGTTACCGGGTTAAGTATTCCCACCCTGGTACAGATCACTAGAAGTTATCATTGCAAACTTTATTGAGTGTTTGGAGATATTTCTTACTTTATAGAAGAAATAATAAGGCATTGTTGATGTGATTACTTTCTCTCTAACTTGTTTTTCAGTTAGAAAACCCAAGATACTTGCGAGAAAAACCAATGCCGGTGTCTTTGGTATGTATCTGTGTTCCCACAGTATTTTATAAGGGGGAACAACATGTTTAATATTCTTCATTTCTGGTTAGGATGGATTTTATTTGGAGTTACTGCTTTGAATTAAGTTGTTTTGAACTCCTTTGCATTCAACAGATGACACCCAAAATGGGCCGAGGAAGAAGCAGCCCTGTACGTGATGAGCAGGCGCTGTTTCGAAGAGAGGTAAGATCCTTTTTAGTCTTTTGGGGAAAAGAAAATTACACCCAAATTAGTAAATTAGGACATTTTCTTGGGAAATCGGGTATTTGTGAAACAGTTTGTTGTGGCACAGGATCTCATGGAAGGGAACTTTTGCTGAAGTGCCAGGACTTTTCATTAAATACGGAGTGTATTTCCCAATTACTTAGAGAATAAAGAAGACTTTTGGAACATATTTATTTTTCCTTTGAAGGAATTCTCAATGTAGAACAGTTTCAATTCTAGGAATTTTCCAAACTACCTTTTAACAGAAGCGATGGAACCCTTGATTTAGTGACAGTTTTTGTTAACTTTCTATATACCTTTAAAAATCTACAGATCTAGGCCTTATTTCCATTAGGTAGGAGTTAGAAAGGAAGTGACATCATTTCTAAACCATTAAATTATCCCTCCTTTTACATGGTATCAAGGACACTTGAATCGTAACCTTCCTAAGGTTACTTTCAAGACATTTTAGAATGCGTCTTTAACTGAGATGCAGGGGAGGCTAAATTCAGTTTATTATTAACACTTCCATTGTTAATAATGTAGTCATAGAATCCCAGGCTGGTTTGGGTTGGAAGGTTCCTTTAAGCTCATCCAGTTCCAATCCCCTGCCATTGGCAGGGACACCTTCCCCTAGACCAGCTTGCTCCAAGCCCTATCCAACCTGGCCTTCATAATGTATATGAAAGTCAGCTTTGTGTTGATAGCTGTCGGTCTAATTCAACACTTACCCAAGCGGCCTGCTGTGGCCCTTGCATAATACATGTGCCTTTCACTTTCTCTGGTCTAATATTGGCTGTTCTTTTGTATTAACAATATTCAAACCACCGCTGCCTTGGGATGAGGCAAGGTTTCATAAGATGTGAAAATAGAGCAAAAAATAAAGTAAATTGAAAGCACAATGCTGTCATGTAAGTACTGTTTTCAAATTAAACAAACAGGAATGCATGCCAAGCAGCTACGTAAAATACAGCAACTAATTTGCTGGTTCAGTGGAAAAATCCTTGAAACCACACAGTAAAAAATCCTGTCCTTTTTGCTAATGGTACTTGACTGTGGGCTAGTTTAAACTGGAAAGGTTATAGACAGTGTTTCACAATTGCCATATGTGTGCTGTTAGACGAAAACACACTGAAGTTTTCTACTTTACTTGGTTTGTGAAGCTCAATTAAGAATAAAGCCTTCTTGCTTATAGAATGTAAGTGTATTAACAGAAAAATAGCGCTGTACCAAAGGTTTGGGTAAACCTTTAACTGTTTTCAACCTCTTTGTAGTAGAACTGGAGAGCATAAAATAGGATAACTGTGGGTTTTTTGCTTTTAACCTTTAGACCTTTGTTCATAAACCATTCCTGCACCTGTTTTGACTCTGTAATGCTGAACATATGGCCATTTTCAATGATAACCACATTACAGATTTATGAAAGTGGGAACATCATCAGGCAGTGGGTTTTAGTCATGTTTTCCCCAAATCCTTCTGACATGGATTAAACCATTTGGGAAACTTGTCGTTACTGAAAAATCATGTGCTCAAACGAGGAAGATGCAGGAAAACAGGAATATATTGGCTTTCAGCAGTACAGCAAACCAGAACAGATGGCCTGACTGCCTTATCTAGATCAATAGGAAGAAATGTCTCTTTGAACTTCACCTTTGGTCATCCTGAATGCCACCCGATACTGCGCAGAGCAGAGGAGAGAGAAAAAAGTTCTTGGTTGCGATTATTCAGAGCAGCAGAACATAACTGTTGCTACAGTGTGGGCTTGATGCTGTTCTGGAATTAAACCCCAGATTTGTCTATATTAATAAAACATGATGCTTGTTTAATGTTTCTCAAGCAACTGATGTGTCCTTTAAAGGAGTTTGGGGGTTTCTTTATGAAGTTCTCTTCATTTTTCATTTTGTCAGCCTTAATTTTTCTTTCCATTTTTCTCCATTTCCTTCTGTTTTCTTTCTGTAAGCAAAGATATTTATCTGTGTAGACTCAGCAAAAGGAATGTGAACAAACCTGAGGCAAGAACATTGGAAATAATTCTCTCTTTTTATCCTTTTAAATTAAAGGTTGTAATTAATACCAGGAGTACATTTGTACTGAGCTGTATAGCAACTCCTAAATCATGTTGCTTTAGACAAATGCCAAGCTTGATGCTTTGTGCAGTAACTGTATTATGAAGTTTCATCTATTAACTGAGAGCATGGGGTATTTACAATGATTTTGTTGACTTTATCACTGCTCCTGTGGCTTCTCTCTTTTGCTTTTTGGAAATCCAGTGATAAAGTCTTTGGACACTGAAGCAGCAGCTGCTTTTCCAGGTTCTTGTATCCGAAAGCAGCCAGGCAGAAATGGTTGATTTCCTAATGTCAGCTGGAGGAGTTGTTAGTGCAGTGCAGCTGGAGGGAGGAATAATTCTGGGGGAGGCAGTGGGTAACTGCAATAAGATACAGAATACCTGCAGGATAACTTGCGCTGCTTTGTCATGTGGAGTGAGGACTGTGAAAGAGAGAACACGTGCCCAGGGAAAAGGAGGGATGAGCTGGATAGTGGATGTTAACTTAGAGCGTAGGGAATGGGAAAAATGTCTTTTTTTTTTTTCCCTTGAAAATTCATTTTTATGGATCAAGGACCAGAAGTAAGATGAAAATGAAGAGGTTTTAGTTGATTTTTATTATGTATTCAAGAATTGTATCTTTAAGGTGCAGCCTTTTTAAAAAAGCTCTATAGAACCTTTATCTTTGTAATCATTATTTATGTTTCTCTCCTTTGTTCTGGTGAACGAGCACTCCATTTATTGCATCACACAGATTTTCTCTGTAAAGGTCATCAAGCCATGTATATAGTATTACTGCACCAAAAGTGCTGGGATCTAGCAGTGTGTTTATGTTAAAATCAGCACGCTGCAGTGATGATGTTATGGTTAAGTCTTGGTCTGGCTCAAAGTGTTCTGAATTTAAGGTGTTGAAAGCAGCAGATTTACTGTGCTTCTCGCTTATCTGGCAAGAGATTATGACTTGAAATGGGGGGAATTGTATAAGGGCTGCAACACAGATTTTCCCCAAAAGGGACTATACATAGGATATAAAGGAAAGAATGCAGGGAGGAAAGAAAGTGGGAGGGAGGGTGAGTAACACTTGCAGGTGTTATCATGGGGAAGAGATGGGGTTTTAGGAGAAGGGAAAACACACTTGAAGATAAAAACATGTTTCCATGCAGTTGGAGATGGTGTTCAGTGAGCACTGTCCTTCTGGTTTTGATTTCTTCCTCTTAATTGCTCTGTTCTGTAGCAAAATATTTAAATACATGAATTAGACCTATACTGCAAGCCAAATTAAAAGCAATAAATAAAAATAGCATGGAGTCAGTATCCTAAAAGAAGGATTCTTGTAATTAAACTGAGCTTTTACCAATGTGAAAATAACATTATTGTGATTTGAGCTACATTGTGGATTTGATGGTTTTTTCCTCATTGAAAACAGATATTTGGTAACAAAATCTATCAGTCTTGTTCTTTTGTTTATTATCATGAAATAAAAGTGTTTGTGTGCTCATGTGTATGTATGTTGTGTATCTGCTTGGTGGATGCCTACAGATAAGTATGTGTATAGAACTGGGAGAGCTGAATACAGCTAAAGGAACCGATGTCGGCATGTAATGGGTTGTTCCCCTGAAACATATTCCAAGCAGCGTGTATTGTGACTTCAGATAGTCTCCAGTTCATTTGAATGTTCTTTTATCCACAAACCTGATGTCTATTTTGAATGCAGTGTCTGATTTATATCGACAATTCACTTGTAAACTGATTCTCACCACCAAGTAATCATTCTGAATAGTGATCTGCTGGTTCGTGTTTAAAAACACGGCAATCCTGACTTCTGTTAACATGATTCCTGCTTGATTAATGTCCTCTTCCTAAAAACATATGCAAGTTGTCCATTGTCTTCCGTGTGAGGAAATCACATCCTGCCTTGCTTTGATAACTCTTCAGAATGTAATATCATAAACCCCAAACCTTATTGCACTGCTAGCCTGGTGTGAGACATACAGCGTGTGTCAGGATGAGACATGCTTCCATAAACTTCCTTGTGATTTATAATTCCTGATGCTAATTAGTCTGGTCATGCCGCTCTATATGGACGTGTACAGTTACTTATTTTTTTTCTCAGTAGTTTGTGAACTATGTCTTTAATTATTGCACATATGTGCTGGAGACATTGGGAAAGATCAAAGGAGGTAGGTTAGCAATTCAGACTAGTGTTTTAACCAGTAGAATGTCCAGATGGTTGCCAAGCAGCTGGGAATTAATCTTTTCCTGCATGATTAATCTCTACCTCAAAGTGTATCTCTCTTAAAAAGAAGAAGAAAGTTTGATTATTTTTCTTTGTCGTATGTATGGATTCTGGTTTTTAAGGGAGAAAAGCCATTGACTAGGAAAAGTAGGTACTATAGCTCTTGTTGCTGCATGCTGCACTTGTGAAACGAAGGTAGGAGCACAGTTTTAGAACTGTTTTAGGAGATCCTGAAACGGGTGTGAAAAGTTCAGCAGCGGCTGAAATACAGCGTGTTAAAAATGAATAACGCTGGGAGTAAAAAGCAAGTGTTGCTGACTCTGTGTGGAGCCTCATTTACTTCACTGGACTTGGTGCTGTGCAGAATTAGAGGAAGCTTTCAAGGAGTATCTCCTGTTGCACTCAGATTTGACTGACTCCCTTTGAAATCAGTATGATTTCTGCATGTTCAGAGGGTTCAGCTGGGTTCAGTTTCCAGTGCTGGCAATTGAAGATACAGTTTGTTGCAGTTTTGAGCTGTCGCTTATGAAACTGCATTGAATAAGTTATTGCCATGTATAAGCTTTCACACTTCCCAAACATTCTAAACTTTTTTGGTCCTCCTGATGTCAGAGGCACTACTACTAGTGGCAGGCACATTTGTTACATATAGAAGTGGGACACTTGCCACTCCAAATAAAGCTGTTAATTAAGATGATGTGATGTGGTGCTAATATGCATGTTTTGTTTATTAGTTACATAAAACATCCTTTAGAGTAAAAGTACCTTTTCAAGTTATTATAGTTGTTGGGATAAAAAGCTGTATGCTTTTCTCCCTATTCCCACCATTCCCAACTTGGAAATCTGTGGAAAAATACATTGTTCTCTCCTTCAAGAGACTAATGACATTTACATATGAATAAGAACAGTTGTCCAATTATTTTTCTGTATACAGCAAATGTGTATTAATGTTCAGTGTTATTTAAAAGCTGGTGTGATTTGATTTAGGACAAAGCCTGTAATTTTTAGTGGCTGTGAAAATGGGGCAGTGTCCTATTAATTTTTTCCTTTAGTGAATATCCAGTTTCTGTTCACAGTACTCTGTGAAACTTATTCGAACTGGAAGTAGCAGCTGTAGTGGTTTTAAAGAGTAAAGATACAAAGAAGGTTAGATTTGTGGGGAGAAGTACAAGTGTTTGTTAGGTCAAATAATATAGTCCAGATCATAAACATAGACTTTTGTGGAGGGACCTTTGAATCTGGGCAAAACGCCATGTTTGTAAAGAGTCTTTTTTTCATTCTAGTTTCTGGCATCCGGGTTTCACTTGTTTGATGCTACAAATCTCTTTGTGCTTTTAAGACCTGTGGTCGTATTTGATACTTTGGTCATGATGTGTGCATGTCACTTTGCTATAGACACAGCGCATCGCTGAGTCTTCTCTCCTAATGCACTTTGCCTGTTTTAATTGTAAGGTTTTCCAGCTCTTGGCAGTCATGAGAAGGGAATATGATCACTATGTGTATCCCGTGGCTGAAAGCTGGGGTGTATTTCAATGTGCATCTTACATATTTGACCCTTCCCACTTTCTTTTCATACTAGAATGCATGTCCCTCTTCACTTAAAAGCACTTCAAGAGCAGATATTGATCTGCAGAATTGCTTAAACAAGTAGGTAGAAGCTGCTCATTAAATATAAGGTGCAATATTAAGTTATTCATCATGTGACAAGCGTGCTGGTTACAGACACCTGAATGCAATGAAGTTGGAAGTGGGGAGTGGTTTTCCCCATACTGTAAACTGAATGTAAGCTTTTCAGCAGTTCAATTTTGAAACTGGAAGATTAGTCCAATATGATTTAAACTTTATATGTATTGTAGAAGTTTCTATTAAAATAAATTGTTATAAAGGATGAATTTGCTTCGGGTTTTTTTTCCACGACGGTGATTTAGATATTTAGGTGGTTATTCTGACTCTTAACTTGCTCTAAATGTTTAAAATGTTAATACACTTCAAAGCTAATCTTAAATATTTTTGTGGATGCAATATAAGGTATAGAAATAACGCTGAGGAAATACAGCTTGTTAACTAGGGTGTGAAATCCATTGTCCCAAATTACTTTTGTCCGAAGTCAGCGTGTCTTTATGTGTAATAAGTCTTGACTGCTTTGCAAGGGCAGGATCTCCTGCCTTGGTCTGCCTGGATAGTTTAAACCTCTGTCTAAATTATCGGTATTTATTTTTATAACCCTGGATGTGAAAATGGAGTAAACACAGCTCAGTAGAAAGTTCTGGTTGTTTGTTGGGTTTGTGTTTTGTTGCTTTTTGCTTAAGAAACCTTTTTCTTCTGTGGAAATATCAAAGCTTTGTGTTGTGCGCTGATTTCTTTTAGCAGCTGCATAACACCAAGACAAATAAGTTTTGTCATATACTGTAAGATACACAAGCCATTGTTCCACATTGTTAGTTCTTACTTTGAAGTTCTCATTTATTGTTTACATCCTTCTCCCCCTTCCTCGCTTCCTCCCTCCCTCCCCCATGTATTCATAGGCTTGGAAAAAACCCTGGCAAGCCACAAGTACTGTTTTGTCAAATAGCCAGAGAAGATCTCTGATGGATGTTAAGCCTTCGGGATGCCACCTCTGGCCTGAGGGCATTCCCTGCAAGGAGGACAAGTGAACAGTGAGGAGTATGGGATTAATATTGTAAATCTAATCATTGATTTAGTTTTGAGTTGGGTATTTAAATATTTCCGCAGGTTTCTGTAACTGGTGACGAGGTGAACGTTTCTCTTCTGTCATGGAAAGCTGAGATACCACCTTCCCTCCCCCCCGGGTTTATGACAGTTACAGATCAGACTCTATCGGTTTAAGTTTGACAGTTGTTATTTACTTTTTCATGGCACCTAACCCATGCTATGAAATACAGGACACTGGTATGATGAAACCCCATTTTCAGTAACTATTTACTGCTTTTGGTGGTGTTTTGTTGTTTTAAATTAGGAAGAAAGTGTGACTAGGCACTTAAAAGCAGTTCTGTTGATACCACCCTCCATGGCTTTAAATAACAGGGACAGCACAGATGTTTGACATCAGTGTTGTTTACATGGCCTTAGGGTTTAATTGCCTCATGCTCTTTGTAAGGAGAATAAACAATGACAGAAATCCAAAGGAATGATGTGCAGGCAACAGCAATGGCTGCATTTCATACATAGTTGCAAACTCCTCAACTATAGCTAAATATTCTTGTTTTAGTTTTGATTTGGGGTTTTGTCTGAATGGTACCATGCCAAAAACGTGATGTTCTCTGCTGCCTCTTAACTAGTAATAAAAGCTATTAAACCTGATGAGCATGAGCGCGGTTAATTGCTTCTAACAAGGTGAATGACTTTATGAAGTTGTTTTTACCTATTTTCTCTAAAACTTACCGAGGTTTTTGATGCTGTTGTAGGTTATTTTGTTTCTCAGTGTGTGTTTAATAAATGCAGCTGAAGTGCAAAGGGTGCGATATAGAAGAGTAGCACATGAAGTTCCCGGGCACTATCGCGCAGGACATTGAGACTAACTTAGCAAATGAGGTTTGGCGTTTGGTAACTACAGATGCGTGGTGTGGTTTTCATTTGAAAGATAACTCCTTTATTGAAATCAGTATTTAATAACATGTTTAAACTTCAAAATGGAAAGGGAGAAGCTTCGCTCCCAGTTGTGATGAGCCCGTTTGCTTCATCCCCAGCCTTCATGAGATCACTGTGAAAAATGTGTTTACATGACTCAATTTTTTTATCTCCTTATGTGGTGAGATTGGAATTCCGTCTTATGCAAAGGGTGGGTCAAAAAGCAGGCTTCGAAGTGAAGCCCGTACTCCACGCTTTGCTGTAGGACGCTGGTTTGTTGTATGGATGTTTCTGGCTTTTCCACAGGGAAAATTTTAAGTGTAGGGTTTTTAAACCGATAGATCTTTATTTTGACAGCACATGCTCAAATGAACACTTCCAGAAGTTGATATGTGAGGAGATGTGTGTGTCGTGGAGCTGTGGGCCATTATAAACTTTAAATGATGTTGGAGAGTCTCCTATTTGACTCTGTTTTTTGCCAGTTAATCATTACAAATACAACTTTCCTCTTAAGACTAGAAAACTGTGTGCATATCAACTACTGATTTCAGATACACAAGTAAATGTGAGGAGTCCCCTCGAGGGACAAAATCATGGAAGTTGTGGATGAAGCAGACGGGGCAGTAAAAATGAGCACTGAAGCTTCAGAATTTCATTCAGTTTATAGAAGTTGAGGACCACGAGTGCTTTTGAAGGTGCCACCTTCTGAGCCCTCAGCTGATGAGGAGTTGGTCTGGGGGATTTTTCAAGGGAAGAGAGCTATTTCTTTTTTTAATTTTATTTTTAATATTAAAAGAAAGAAGTGACTGTTTCGTTATTACAGTGTTTGCCTTCGTTAAGAGCTGACTTGGGCATCTTGGGCACATTTTCCACATTGTTTGGTTGCAACTAACTCTCCTTTTTGGAAAGTAGTTCCTAATCCTAGGGTAGAGGCTTGGCTGTTCCACTGAGAGCAGTGGGATGAGTTAATTAAAATTGATGAGAACAAGTGCAAGTGCAAGACTGGTGCTAAGCGGAAGGTTAATGACCAGAAGTGGGAGCCAACTTCAAGTGCAGGGATTTCTGCTGTCAACCTGTGGGAAAACAGCCACGTGGCTGAGTCCAGTCACCATCACTTGAAAATCCATGTCCATACTTAATGCAAGGCAAATTTTAGCTTTTGATTGATCTTTGTTCTTTCAACCTATAGAATAATAATATGTGAACCAGATTTCAGCTGATGCAAACCACTGAGGACTAATTTCCATCAGCCAAAACCTCATCACTTTATTAATGAGTTTTAAATGTAATGTGCTTGTGCGGATTTAATAGCTGTGTGAGTACAATAGCTATACATCAGCAATTCATAAGCTTTTAATGTAATTCAAGTAGATTGGAGTCTCTTTCATGTTTAGTTTCTAGTATTTGTGGTTTTACAACATCTTCATATTTATTTATGGGATGTTCACAGACTGTCTATGTGGAAGTAGATTGCTGTGCTCGTCTTTAAAATCAACGTTTATTTATCAGCTGGTACTAAGATTTTTCTTCTATAATGTCACTTTGTTAGAGGGATATACGCATACATTTCTTTTCATATATATATATGAGTCTATTGCATGAATAGAACATTTTATTGTGATGCTTATTTCTGGATGATAAAAGAGATGGCTGACAGTGCAGGGTATGATCTGTTTTCTTTGGATTAATTGTCAAGCTAACTTCTTCCCCCCTGGTAATTTGCATAAGACTATGTACCTATTTAGTCTGGGAAGAGAGGTAGCTTCTTTGTATGCAGTGAAATAAGCAGGTGTATACTTTGGGTATTAGTGTATTCTTTGGGTATTAGTGGATGTGAAGTCTGGAAATGGAAAGACTTTGCTGCTCTCCCTGCTTCTGTTCTCAGTTCTTGAGGAATATCCTATGGTTACTGCATAGCATTTTGCATTTTCAAGTTGACTTGGATTTCTGTAGCTCACTTCCAAGTCACAATAAACAAACATAACACAAAGTAATCGTATAGAAGAACTGAATAACTTGCAGCGTGTTTATTGTTTGTACATGTTAGATAAAGATTCATTCTTGAATGGCTTGTTCTGGTAAGTCAAAGGACTAAAAATTAAATCAGAATGAATAATGCTCTCTGTAAAGCAAGGGAGGTTGTTGGGATCGGTCACTCTGAGGAGGCTTTTCTGTTCACTTTGCTTTGTGAACAGAAGCAGTGGTTAAATGTAGAAGAAGAGTAACCTGAATCGGAACTTGAGACGTCGCTTGGCTTTTCTAGAAACCAGAAACACAAAATAGCTGCCATGTCTGCAGTCCTGAAGACAGACACAGTGAAAATACGCGGCAGATTTGAAAGCGCCTTAAAGATGAAACCTGGGTCTCTAAGTTAAAGTGGCAGTGTGTTATTGTGTCGGAGGGTTCAAGTACACTACTTTGAACAAGCAAAAGCAGGAAATGCATATTAGCAATCAAATCCAGCAGTGATATCCTTAATTCCATTATAAGTAACCTTGAAAAGGAAATGTGTTGATAATGTGGATGAATGATAGAAAACAAACAAAAATAAACATGCATCTGGGCTAAAGGGCATTCTTTGTATAAATGCAACACCTGCCTCTAGAATAAAAGCAAGTTTACCTTACTTGGTGTATTAACAGAAGTATTAAAAGCTTCATTCTGAAGTGTTTATTTAAATAAAGGACAATGGCTTTTCTGGGCAGCAGCAGTTGGTTTTACTGCCAACTAAAACATCTACATTTAGGTTGCATCTTTTCTAACACTTTTAGCAAATAAATGTGGAAATATCAAGGAACTGAATATAATTTTTTCATAGCAGTTATTTGTTAGTGACTTCCTGTTGCCTTCTCAATACGTACATGAATAATTCAAAAGTTATATAAAGGTCATTAGTGTGATTTGTTCTTTATTTTAATGAAGTTATATATGTCTCTTTTGCTTTTAAAGCTGGACATTAAAATGAACATAGCAGAAGGTAAATTTCATGAAGAAAATCTTAAATTGCAGCAGAAGCACGATGCTGATGTTCAAAAGGTAAGAAATGCTGGTATCTTTTTCCCAAGTTACTATATTAAGGTCATGGAGAATCTGACTATAATAAAGAATTAGCACCTGTAGCTTAACTTCTTCACAGTTGCAGTTAATGTTCCCTGAAAGTAAGATTGTAGGTAACAGTTTCATAAGCTGATAGGAATGCCGAACACTCTATGATAACATAAACTTAGGAAAAGAGAAACACGTGCAGAAAGCAGATGAAAATACAAGGTGATTTGTTGATTTGTTTGAACAAGACAACCTATTCTACCAGCCTAGCAGCTTCTGTGGATTCCTGTGCTGATGAAGTGTAAGCCCCTGATTTCTCTTCTAGCACTTGTACTGTAGAAAAGCGGGAACAAAACCACTTAATTAACTTTTTATGGACAGAATGCAAAAAATAACAGTAGGGAAATCCACAAGTGTATCCCATGTGTTCCTATTAAGACAGAGTAGGGCTTGTTCTTATGTCTCCATTTTGACGCTGTATCTTAAAGCATGGGCTGGTCAATAAACAGTTCGTTATTTATGTTATTGCATTGTAAAAGCTCTATGTGGCTTGTAATTCTTCACAGCAATAAAGTGACACCAGATACACTTCCTTTGGGTTAGGTTGGATTTGTCTTTATTGTGTTGGGTAGCACCACTTTGGGGAAGATTATAGAAAGCCTCTCAAAGACCGTACTGTTACTTTTAATGCCATGTTTTATACATGTGGGATAAAATCCAGCAAGGTCCTAAGCACCTCCTGAGCACTCAGATCCCTGTTAAATGCTCAGTGTCAGGGTTGTGGTGACTGATCCTACTGTAAGCTTTGCATTACCAAGTACCTCTTGTGTTGTTTCTTAAGGCTGAGTCACAGACTTGGAGGAAGTGAGTTGACACAACACTATGACACATCAAAGCCTCCTGAAAGGATGTTAATATTTGGTCAGGTGCATATTTGGCTCATCTGGTCTCAAAGCCTGCAAGCACAACTGGCTAGCAAAGCCGAGAGCCTAAAGGAAATGGCTTTTTGAGAATAAGAAAGAGTTTTAAATGCTTTCTCATCCCTGGAGTTGTCAGCCTTTCCTAACCGATGTTAGAATTCAGTCTTTTGAAGTTGTTTAATAACGTTGGATATTTTAGAAGAGGTTAAATAGTGTCATATTAATCTTTCAAGACACAAAACATTTAATGCAGATGGGGTAATATTGTTTTAAGATGAAAGCTTCTGCTGATGAGAGATTTGGAGCACTGTTATAAAATTTCTAACTTTAATGCTTATCTTAAACATGAAGTTTAAATTAAAATCCTATCTCAAAGTGTGCAAATATTCAAGCGTGTACAGAACAGTGGATGTAGTTACACCTCATATACTTGCTGTATTCCCAGTCATTGTTTCATGGAATATATGCGAAGGATTGCACTTGGTGAGTGTAATGCAGTTCACCAATTACTTATTTCTTAAAGCTGGTGAAATTGTAGTTGCTATTAAATAGTATTAGGCAACATAAGAATGAAGAAGGAAACAAATCCTTTCTGTTTGCAGTAGTAGCACCATGAAACTTCCAAACTCAACAAAAGTAACGTTGGATTTGCCTAAGTTTAAAAGAAAACTAAAAAAACCCAACCTAACTCATGGGTCTCCTTTTTGATCAACATTGCTGCCTGCATTCATCTGGATCAATCCTTTGTTTAGGACTTGGCAGTGTTAGCTATGAAGATCTAATCACCTCGTCCTGCCTTGACCTAAGCACTCCATTGACAGAGATCATTGTAGTGATAGGACAAGGGGTAACGGGTTAAAACTTAAACAGGGAAAGTTTAGATTGGATATAAGGAAGAAGTTCTTTGCTGTAAGGGTGGTGAGGCACTGGAATGGGTTGCCCAAGGAAGCTGTGAATGCTCCATCCCTGGCGGTGTTGAAGGCCAGGTTGGACAGAGCCTTGGGTGCCATGGTTTAGTGTGAGGTGTCCCTGCCCATGGCAGCGGGGTTGGAACTGGATGATCTGAAGGTCCTTTCCAATCCTAACTGTTCTGTGATTCTATGATCAGTGTCTATTATTTGTGTACTCACTGTAGATACGGAGTTTTTAGGATTTCTTTTAAAGTACGATATTTCCCTACAGATTTTGGATAGAAAGAATGATGAAATAGAAGCCTTGAAGTCCCTCTACAAAACCAAACAAAGTGAAGCTGAGGAGACCATTAGAAAACTGGAGACCAAAGGTGCTTTTTATCTTCATGGTGGTGGTTTTCTGCATGGTGGTATTGTGATGCATCCTTCCTGTGGCTATGGGCTTACATGTTCCTTCTAGGTGCAGATGTTCCTTTCCTCTTCATTTGTAGGTCTTGACCTCTTTCCTTTACATTTTTCGAGGTTTGCCTGGATCTTTGCTGTCCAGTTTCCAAACCATATTTTCCAAGAGGCAGCGTGATGCTGTTATATTTCATACTCACAGGTTTCATGAACGTCACCAGAAAGAGTTTCTTTGATGATTCACAAGTATTTTGACCACTTATTTCAAACCTTCTGGAATCTCTGGCTCCAGGTTAATTTATTTATACATTCAGTACATTTTAATAAAACCACAACATGTTGTTTCTTTAGGACTGTTACAGCAAGTGTTCAAACATGAGTAGTCGTCTTGAACATGTCAGAAGCACAAACTTGGCCTGAGTGTGGCTTGTCAGCAGTTTTTGAATGTTATTTTCTTTTAGAATTCCTTGGAGTCCATTTACACTATGGACTAAACCACAATGTAAAATAATCCACAAGTTTGGCAATCTACGTACTAAAAGCAAGTGAATTCCATGTATATTGTTTCCTGCTCCTTGTCAAAGTAAATTGGCCAAGAAGGGATCTGGTGCTTCTGTTGGTTGCGCTCAGCTGTAACAGGTTGTGTTCAGGTCACCTACACTCATGTCACAGAGTGCAAATAATCAGTGACTCTTGAAAAGTGAATATGTACCTGCTTTGTTTTCCATAGAATTTGTCAGACTGTGAGTTCTTGATGCAATCACTTATAATTTAAATTGGGGAGCTTGATTTCCTTGTATGTCTTGGGCATTCAACCTTCACAAGAACCTTCTCTCTTAAGGATGCGCATAAACTCAGGGTAAAAATGCCTGTTTTCTTTAGGTTATGAGGAATTTTGATGTATATTTGCTGCTTCAATAAGGAAAACTCACTATGAAATATTTTGTAAATAGAGAAGGGGAACACAGAATCCAAGTGCTAAATTTTCCAGGAGCATGTGCATGAAGTATTTTTAAGAGCAAAAAAGCCATCAGAAAACCAGGTCAATTGGAAAACTGATATAATCCAATTGCATCTGTTGGCAACACTGGCAAATCCCAGAGGTATGTCTCGAATGGTTGTTTTGTTTTCCCATTTTTGACAGTTCAGACCCTTGTTCGTGAGTCGCAAGTCATCAGAGAAGCGAAGGAGAAGCAGATTGCGGAGTTAAAGAAGATGTGTGAGCAAAGCAATGAGTCTTTGAACAATGAGTGGGAGAAAAGGGTAAGGAATAACTTGCTTTCTCTGAGAGATTCCTACAGTGTATATGTGGGAAAATGCATTTCATTGCTTAAAAAATGAAATACAAGAAATACTTACTTTTAGGGCTCTTTTCTTCTGCTGATCTTATTTTTGTTGCTGGAATACTGTTGCCAGACTCTGTGCTGATGCTCACACGCCTGCACCCCGCAGCTGGGCGCTCTATTGCTGGGGTTCATCTGGCCCTCCTGGCAAGTCCCAGGATGTATTAGGGAAGTGTTTGTTTCTGGTTGACCTGACATGGGATTTTAATCTCAGTAAACCTGCTGCTGCCTGCTGCCATGGTGCTTCCTTTGAGCTCTTCTTTTTGCAATGGGTCATGAATTCTTCAGTGTGTTTTTATTTATTGTTACACTCAAGAGAGCAGCAAAGCAGAGGGAAAAGCATCTTTATGATGAGACAGCTTCACCTTTCTCCTGATTACTGTTGGTATTTTCTTTCTTGCCCCTCTCAGGAGAGGAAGGGTCACAAAAAGGGTAAAATCACCTCCCTCATAGATGGAGCTTTGCAGCTCTGTGTGTGGAAGTGATGTGGGTTTTAATTCTTGTCTTGTAAGAGCTAAGTCATAAATCTTGGCCTTTGTGCTTAAGTCCTTGAGGCTTCAGCATTAGGTGGGGTTTTCTTGTTTTAGAGGAGCATTACTTTCAGCCTGAGGTCATTCCCCTTTTTGCAGTTACCTGGCAAGTGCTGTTCGTCCAGCTCTAGTTGTCATCAGTGATGCCAGTGTGCAAACAAGACGGCAAATTAAAATGCTAGTATTAACTTTATGGAATTATAGAAGTGAAATCAGAGCATGTACCTAGTGGCAAAAAGTGGATGTAGTGGGAATTATGGTAGAAATAAAGTAAAAGCTTTGACTTTTACAGTAACAATACAGTATTTTAATAGCTTTATAATTACTTCCTTCAGTATATTTTTTCTTCTGAATAGATGCAAGCTGTTTGAATAGATGTTGCTGACAATAATGCAAATATTATTGTAGTCTGGTGTACGGGAGGTAGAGACATTCCCAGCATTTTTGGGTTTGTTTATAGCTCATGCACCTGGAGATGAAGTGCTGATTTATTTGTTTTCCTTTATTGTTTTTAAGAGGATCTGGAATTCAACAGATCTTCTGAACCCCACAGTATATGCATGATATTTGCCATAATTTATTAACATTCTTCTCTTTTGGATGAATCATAGAATCATACAATCATAGAATAGAAAACCCTTAAAAGTTTCTGGATGAAAGCTTCTATGTAAAGTTCACACTGTTGAAGTTTGTAAAATCATGGGCCAGATTCAGAGACACCTCCAGAATTCTACATGGTAAAAATCCTTTGCTCTGGCAGTGGGCAGGGTAATGAATAACTTTCTGCTTCTGTACATGTTGGAGAGAAGCCTCTCTATATATGTGCAAATTAACCTGACTTTAGCAGTGCCTTTAGAAAGATGCTTTTATAGTCCATATTGCAGTTTTTTCCTTCAGCTGTGAAATGGCTTTGTTAGAAACTTGAGAAATACACAGCAGCTGTTACACAGCCAATGCCCCAGACAAGTTTTGTGTGCTCATTTCACATGACATTATTCTTTACTATTGCTTAGACAGAAAACTTAGATTTAAGGCTGCTCTAACTAGAAAGAGAGGCCACTGGTGTTTAGAATATTAATCAAGCATTAGTAATGACAGAAATAATCCTTTTATTAGACAAGTAGATAGCCAGGGCTCTCCAGCTTCTTACAAATTCAGAGGCAGATAAACCACCAATGTAAGTAAGTGGAGAGAGCATTAGTGTTTCTGTAATAGAAAGTCATTAATTTTGTGTAACACCCATTGGTGTTCTGCTTAAAACATGCAAGCAAATAGCGTATCAGAGTGGCAAAAACATGTGTTTTAGCATTCTGTATGGATTAAGTTATGCATTTTAAAATCATTTACATGTTTAAATTACATTCAAGGCCAGGCTGGATGTGGTTCTGAGCAACCTGATCTAGTGGAAGATGTCATTGCAGGAGGTATGGACTAGGTGACCTTTGAAGGTGCCCTTCCAACCCAAACTATTCTATGGTTCTATGACTTGCTCATACTCCTATATAACTGCTTTATAGAGTTATAGTAGACCTATTTAGTGAGACAATGATCTAGTTTTGTTGTAGAGGTCGGAAATGTGCCCTCTGCTTCTCAGTTATTCTATTTATATGCTATAATAATATGATCTTTATGAATGCTGGTTTTATATACCACTTATTTCCTAACATTTTTGCGATGCAGCTTCACAGTGCTGTGGCTGAAATGGAAAAGGAGAAGTTTAATATCCGGAAGAAGCATACAGAAGATATGCAGGAGCTGCTGGAGGACACCAACACTCGTCTTGACAAGATGGAGGAAGATTATTTGGAGCAGATAAAGTCAACTGTAAGTTACATGTAAATATGTTGCAATAGCAAGTGTCTTGTGCAGTATTCACATTTCATGCACTTGTGTATGTAAGTACTGTTGGGCTGAGAAGTGGTTTTGGTAGTGCAGTGCAGTTGCTCTCTGTTAGGAGAGAGCAGGGGCCTGGAAGCCATTCCAGCCAAGGATTTTCTCCCAGGTAAAACTTATTGAAGTACAGCCCTTCAGTGAATATTGCTCAGATACGTGTTTGTACTGAAGGACTAGCATTTCTCATTGGTTTTGATCCAAGTTATAAATCAAGATGTATATAGTACATCTGTTTCCGTAGGTACATGGGGCTTCTTACTTATCACCTCCTCTTTGAGTGATCAAATGCTTCTGTTAGATTAAAGAGCAAATAAACCATATTTTAATAATTATTGCATTATTCCAATTTATTGCATTTCTTTCCTGGAATAATTAGAAACATGTAAGCAGGATTTTGTGCTGCTCTATAAATGCTGTAAAAAGGCAAAAAATTAACAAGTATCCTCAAGAAAGAATCCTGTACTTTTTATCAGGATGAGGCAGGAAGAAAATGGGATGAGCGGAAAGGCTGTGTCAAACAAAAATTATTCCTTTCTTAATGAATGCTGAATTTAAGAATTAGCATTCAGATCATGTCATAGGTAACAGTAAATACAGAGGGAAAATGGACACAGTCTGTCAGCAAGATTGAATTTAAGAACCATCAAAAGTAGACAGATCTTGCTGAGCAGCTTCTGATTTAATAATTAAACAAGGTAGAGTTCAAGGCAGGGCTTAAGATGAAAGACGAGTCTGTCACTGGAAATTAGTTTTCTTTTTTCTCTTCTCTTTCTTTCTCTCTCCTGATTTTTGGTGGTTTTGTTGGTATTTCAGAGTTCCCTTGTTCAGAATTTCCCATTGTCAAGAATGCCACTGCTGTTAGCAACTGAAATTGGCTGAACTACTTAATACCATAGAACTGATAAGCAGGGTTTTGTGCATTGAACAAGTATTAACTTCCTTGAGGGCTGGGGGCTGGGAAGGAATGATGATATTTGGTGATGTGTTAGGTATAACTTTGCTTTCTTGCTTGCTTTTTTTCGTTTGTTCTAAAAAAACCCAATCAAAAACCCACCCCCAAAATAAACAAAAAAAGCCCCCAAACCACAGAAGAATCCCAGCCAAAACCCCATCATGCAGCTGGCTTTGCGGTGATGGAAAACTTTGCTGCGCTGTTTCTGAAGTAGCTTTAGCCAGTTGTTGAAGTTCAGGTGACTGTTCTGGCTGTGTGAGGTTCTTGCATTAGCCCAGACTCATTTAACAGTCCTGTGCTCGTTGGGGATTGGAACTGGATGATCTTAAGGTCCTTTCCAACCCAAACCATTCTATGATTCTATGTGACAATTGAGGCACTGGCTCGAAATGGCAGATGTTTGAGTTTTGATTTTACTTTAACAGAGAGTGAAAACACTCTTCCACTTCCCTTTGGACCTTTGTTGATATAAAACTAACTATGATACATCCTGGAAGGGCAGCTGCATCTTATTTTTTGACTCCAGCTCTGGAGTTCTTTCACTTCCATGCTTATTAACATAAATTTCGGGAAGAATGGGAAGTGGCAACCTCATGCTACCTGCCTGTCCCCATTCTGCTCGTGTAGAAATTGTTTATATTACAGGATGAAGTTCTGGGGAAAAAATGCACATTTTAACAGATGTTTGCACATTATCGTAAGGAAATCACTGCAATTAAACAAATGATGGGGAGAAGTAGCTTAGGGAAAGGTACACCAGCAGTCACTTGAGGAATGATACAGTCACTCAGTCCTGATACAGATTACGCACAACACTTCCCTTCTCTGTGTGCCATTTTCTAGTTATAAAATGGAGACAATACACTTACCTTGCAAGCTGATCAGTGGATATAGTTAATATTTGTTAATTTATTTCAAACCCAACTAGGTAGCACTTGCACTATTAATGCAGCATTTGTGTAACAGCCTTCTTATATGCTTCAAATCCATAGCAGGTATTAGAGTATCTTTTAGTTTACGTCCTTGGATGTGGTTTTTTCAAGTGTACACATAAAAGGCAGTTGTTTAAAAGCTATCATTCTTTAGCAACCTGAGTGCATTGCTCCTTGTTTTAGTTCAGGAATTTAATATATATATCTATCTATTTGTATGTCTGTAAACATATGATGGTTGTAGGAGTACTCTGAAGAATATTTCAGCATGACAGCTACAGATTTCACTGGCTGCTATACAGTTTAATGTTTTCTAGCTGGCTTTTATAGCCGCTCATCACCATAATGATCAGTAAAATCTTATATATCTATATATGTATATTTTTTTTCCCTCAAACACTCCTTCCCACGTGCAAGTTGTGCTAGGGTGTGCTAGTGCTAACGCACTCTTTGGTTCATAGAAGGTCTAAAAATGCTTTATGTGCATCTGTTGCAGTTTTCCTTAGAAACGTCTGTTGTGTCTCCCATTTTAAAAGATTAAGGATATAGAAATGAGTTGCACATATTCTTTTGCTTAGGGAGGAAGACTTGTTACTTTGCAGGGGGGAATAGACCTCCATATTTTGAAGATTTATGTATTTATATACAACATGGAATTTACGGTCGTGATTGATGACACTTCTGCTGTTGTAACTCTTGTGTCTCTGGCCCACCAAAGAACCTTGTTGGTTTAGGCTACCGAATAACAACAGGAGCGTCCCCTAATTTATTCTGCTGTTTACTCAACCTGTTCTTTCAGAACCAGACTGTCAAAGAACTGGAGGCTCGTGTCCAGCAGTTGACTGTGGAGGCTGAAAATAGTAATTTACAGCGTCAAAAGTTGTCTCAAGAAAAGGCTGATGCAGAGCAGCGATACCAGGTGGTGTGCTCTGAACTTCAGGAAACGAAAGCAAGGTAATTCATTGGCTGTTGCTGATTTTAACATTGTATTAATTGATGTAAAACTCATTTAGGAACTGACCCAAGTGACCACTGGAAGGAGGGTGTTATCCTTCCGCTGTTTTCAAGTGTTTCATTCTGGTACAGCAAGCACGTGGTGCAGGCAGACTTGCATACTCTGTAGAATTGATACTGAGCAAGTAAAATGCCAAAATATGAAAGCAATTTCCATATTCTGTTTGCTTACTTCTTATAGGCACAGCTCCCTTCAGAAAGACAAGGACCATATTATACAGGAATACGAGAAGAACATTCAGCAACTACAAAGTAAATATGATGTTGATATAAATTTTATAAAGCAGGAACATGCTCTCTCTGCAGCTAAGGTATGCTTCCGCATGTAACAGGCATTAAAATGTTGTTGAAGAAGTCTCTTCAATAGAAATGTAATGCTTGTGAATAAATCCAAGGAACTCTTCAGTTCCCGAAGTTATTCATGGGCATAAGTTTAAAAAACAAATTGTGATTTACTTTTTCATTCCCAAATTTGACTGAAAAATCATCTGAAGTTGTCTGATCATTCTGGTGTGTGTATGAGTACATACAGGTGGTATTTCCATAGGTGATTCAGATAAGGGACAATTAATACGCTGGTTTTGTTTGTGTGCTTCTTTAGAAAGTCTGGGTATCTACCAGTATGCATAGGTAGATATATAGTATATATTTAAAACCATTTTCAAGGTAAACGGTTGTAGATAAGGCTCATGTTTTAAATCTGCCAGTCCCCAGGGCCATAGGAGAGATAGGGCCTTTTGCATTTATTTACTGGAATTCTGGGAGCTTTGCTGCTACTTTACTCCATTTAATTTCCAAGGTATTTTTCTTTCTTTCAATTGTTAGTGCCAAGTGGTTTTTATTATTGTCTATTTTTAGTGGGTTTGTTCCCATTTCCAAGGTAACCAGGTGGACGCAAGTGACGTATCCAGAGTTGTAAACTCATACATGTGATTTTTTTTTCCCAATTTGATACTTTTTTCCAGTTTGCAGACACCTTTGAGAAATGAATATAAACCCATTAAAGATGTATCTGTGAAGCTAATGAGGAATGCAACACAAACTCCTGTTTTTGTTAAATCCCTGCAGGCATCTGATACGATTGAAGAATTACAGCATAGCGTGGCTCTATTAAAACAACAGCTACAAGATTCAGAGCATCAAAGACAGCAACAGCTGAGGGTGAGTCCTGAATTTCTTCCTCAGGAGTGACCAGCTCTTTTTACTTGTCCCAGTGATTTGAATGTTTAGATGGCCTTACTAAAATGCGCTTACATATAACATGCATCTTCATGTATTTAATTCAAAGAAACAGATAAAGTGTCACCTCCTGCTTAAAAGTTGATATAAAAAACTATGACTAAGAGAGCACTCTATGGGGAAAAGCAGAGAACTTTTTGACTCCTTGTAATTCACATTGAATCAGTACAAAGGTGTAGAGAGATTGTAGAGAAGCATATCAATGAGTTGCATATATCTTTTTTTCCCTAAACTTTAAACATTTTAAAATAAGTCTCAAAATAGTTTAAATTTTTGTTGCTATTTAACAGTTCACTTCAATATTCCTTCTTCCTATAGGCATTTAAATGAATCCTTCTATCTCAGGATAATGAATTCCATGTCTGTATCGTGTATCTGTCTTGTTTGAGTTTGGCATCTACTTTTCCTCCTATGTCTTTCATTTCACAGTTGATGTACAGAATGGCATTTTAATAGTTCAGGAGAGCAAGTTGCTGTTTCTCTTTAGAAAACATGAATTGTGACTTTCATGATAGTTTTGTTACATGTGGATATTTTTGCTGTTGTTTTAATTTGTATGTCAAAAATCTTTAATGGTATAAAGTGGCTTTTGAATTCTTATGGACTGTTCTATACAATAGCAAATATATGTGTTTAATGACTACTTTGAAATGAAAGGAAGATATGTATTCTAAATAAACAAATCATATCTCTTCCCTTGCAGGATCAAGAATACAAGCTTCAACAGGAGAAAGTTCACTTGGAGCGTGTATATGAAAAGCAGGTAGTGTTATCAGCAGGCAAATACACCATCTTAGCCATAGTTCCATTTTTTTTGGTATACAAAGGCTAAAAGTTGAAATTCTGAAATCCCTCAAGAAGTAAATTTTGGAATCTAAACATTTCACATGGGCTGGAAAAATAATTGGAGAAATTCAAGGAGGATTTTAGGTACAGCTCTTTAAGTACAGAGATATCGCCTTGAAGGCTGGGAGAGCGTTAGCAAAGATGTGCCACTGTGAGCATGGCCTGTTTGCATACACTTCTGTTGGCAGCTGATGTTAACTGCTGCTGGAGGAAAGATAATGAACTTCATTGAACTTAGCCTGATGTGTTGAGTGCTCCTGTGTTCTTCCATTTGTCTTTTTCCACAATGTCTTTATTCCATACTTCTCCATGATTTGAATGTGTTCTCTAAGTATTGTCAACATGCATTGTTTTAACATCAGAAGCTGAAAGTAAGAAATGTAATTTTCATCAAAACCACTTCATCTAGTGCACTTTGCAAATACTGTCTACTCTTTTAGACTTTAAACATCAACAGGTTTCAAATTAAACTTCCATTTTAGTGACATTGAACTCGTGCATAAGAGGGTGCGTTAGATGCCCGTTTAATTGAAAGGATGTTATTCAAACATGTCATTTCCAAATGTAAATTTATAACATAAAGTAACAAATTGTGATCATTGCTCATCATTTGGTAATAGCATTTGCAGCATGAATTGGGGGATTTTGGTTTGAGTTAGCGCCTTCTGCTAACTTGAATTCAAATACTTTTTCATTCCGAGATATGTTTTGGTCTGATCTTAGTCTTCATTTGTCTTTTTCGGCAAGTCATGTTTTTAATGAGTGTTTGCCTTCCTAAAAGCTTAGGATTGGAATAATATTGCAGGTCAAAATAAAGATATAGAAGTATAATTTTGATATCTTCTAGCTATTGTAGTTTAGTGGACATTGATTTATTGTAACACATCACTTCCACTGCAGATAAGTACAGATTAAAAGTGACTGGTAGTATTTGCAGACACCAAGTCCAAATGCTATCAAATTGCTCACATCTAGACTCTTAATCTTCACAGTTCTGGGCAGTGAGGTGGATGCATCCATGCTACCTGCTGCAGTGGTGCCTGTCCTTTGTGAATCTTGAATGAGGTTTGGGGATCATTTGGGAGGATGGTACTTAGCATGAGCTAAGAGCATGTCAGTGTTCCGTCTATACCAGTAAGGACAGGTACTGAGCTGTAACTGTGGTTCCTAAAGCAGATCTTTGAGAAAAGAGGAGAAAAAATACATGGGAAGAATCTAGGGGTTTAAATCCATAAAATAATATGGATTGGCCCATAAAATACTAAACCAAACTTGCCCTCAAGTCAGAGTAGTGAAGTCTCTGCTGCAATCTGTTCACTGAAGAACCCTACCCATTATCTAATAATCTTTATTAGTCTACAGTTGCTATTGCCTGCTAGGGTATTTAAACATCAAACAAATACTAGGTAGTAACCCTAAATGTCACTGTTTGACTCAATGCCCTTATCTGCTGAATCAGGAACCAGTTAAGCTAAATGGTTTTACAAGCCAAGGAAACACCTGCTTTTTATAAATAATCTACCACTTGTTTTCCAAACACTCAGCTAAGGATAAGAACAGTGACACGTTATTCCTGAGGGCCCTTCTTGAGCCAGCTGTTGAATATATAGGATTTTACCAGGTTTGGCAGTACCTTCTTTACTCTGATAGGCGGCCCATTGGTCTGAAAGCTCTTTCAAACCAACCAAGTATTCAGACTCTTGTGTAGTAAACACCTACAGGGAGCTGCTCACAGCAGAGAATCTCTACATTTGGTTTTGCATTGGATGACTGTACTCTTCTGCTTCTGACTGCAGAGAATTAAATGAGTCCAGCACTCTGGTTTGATTTCAGTGGGGCAGGAGTTCATTAATAATAAACCACTTTTCCTCAAAGTGTTATTTTTCTTAGAGTAGCTACCCTCAGATAGTTAATGTTTGAGAATGTATTACTCTAAAGTAAAGTTAATTATTGGCATTATGTTTGCTACTCTTATTGTGATAAGAATGGATACTTTGCTTTGGGTATTCACGAATTGGTAGGTAGGAACTCTGCACCGCAGGAAGTACATGTCATTATTTTAGGCATTTTTCTATGTGCTTTCCTGTATTTATCTATTTTATGTCATTACTGGCATTTCTTTATTCTAGAGAATAATACTCACTTTGAGAAGAAAAATAGTTGTATTTGCTGTATTTTCATACTTCATCTCTGTTAATCCTTATGTTAGGAATATGCACATGGTTGTCTGCATCCATGTGAAAGAAATATTGAAAATAAATAGGTTTTTATAGTTTAAAATAACTTCTTGTTCAGATCTGACTGTGTTTTAGCTAAAATATGGGGTTTTTTCCTTTCAATGGTAGATTCATGGCATCCGGAATGATCTTGATAAAGAAAGAGGGGATGCTCAGAAGAAAATTCGCAAACTGGAAGAGACTTTGAAGTGAGTGAATATGGAATAATTATTGAACCATCCCCAACTTTTTAATCAGATTTATTCACTAAACTTATGCTCTGTCTCATCTAACTGCCTGCCTGTGATTTGTCTGGGTTATCGTCCCATCGTAAAGCTGCAGCTTCAGGGTTCCAGTCAGCCATAAAAATTAACAGAATAAAGCAAGAACCGAGGCACCCAGATTTATGGGCTTTCAAGTGGTAGGAGTAAAACAGAATGGAAGTTGGTGGTGTCAGTGCGTCTTGCCTTGTCAGATAAATGAAGCCAGCTTCAATTGAGAGTAGATACAGAGTAGGCAAAGAACCCAAAGCAAAGACTTGATGCTTTGGACAATTTTGGAGGAAGGGAAATTTTAAAGATGTATTTATTTAAGTTATGTTTAAATTTGGTTTATGTTGGGGGGGAGTTGGTTTTTAGATCCATAAATTAGGCCTTTAAAGTAGATTTTTTCTCTTTGATATCACACTTTGTGTGTGAAAACTTGTGTTTCAAATGTGGCTCAGGCGCAAAAGCGTTCTGCAGCAAACAGAAGACACTTTTCATTAAGTAACTTGGAACAGCTTTTTTGCTGACCTTGCACATTAAAAATCTAATCAGGACACAACAAGTCTGATGTTTTCTGAGCGGAGGAGTGGTTTACATACAGCAGATGCACTTACAACAAGATCCACTCTTGTTACGCTGCTTCCATTCTCGATTATATAAAATATTATTTCCATATGTTCAGCAAGTTTAAATTCAAAGTTACAGAAATAAATTTTAGGGAAAACAGATTATTCTGAAATGAACCAGAAGTGATTTGCTAGAACTATACAGTTGAGTATTAGGCTGTATCTTATCTAGGCTGATAGAGGCATTGTGAAGATACTTTTATTCAGTAAAAGTCACAGGGCTGAAGTCTGTGTTCCTTTATTTCTATAATCTCTTAGGTATTTGGCATAAATAGAGACTATCTTAAATCACTGCAGACATCAATAAAATCTCTAGCTTTTAATCTGTAAATTCTTTACACTGACAATTATTTATAATTCTAGGGAAATTGAATCGTTATCAACTGAACTTGATCTTTTAGTATTTTAATGTCTGATTCATTGATAATAGTCACATTAATTGCCTTCCACATCTTTCAAATAGCATGTCAGTTTGCACTTACGTTAATACAATAAGTCTGACTTTACGGTCCATTGCTCAGAATTTACTCCTCATGTGGGTGCTCTCAATGCAGAGTGAACATGGTGGTACTCCTCGTCAGTCAAGTAGTTGTGGAGCAGGTTAGTGCGCTGTGGATTTGAACTTGGTTTTAATTAACAGCACTGCACTGAGAAGCTGTTGTAGACAGCTGAGGAGGTCCACATGCGTTTCAGATACTCCCGAGATGTAAATAAGCTTAGGTTTAATGTATGGGTTAGGGTAAGGATTTGAAAGACTCAAGTTTCAAGAGCTCAGTTTACTGGGGGATGCCTCAGGGCGCACAAATGAAGGTGATGTTGGCAGAGGCAGGCCCTTGTGCTTGGTGTGAGTGGGTCCTTTGGCCAAATCTGGGAATGGGTCAGCCCTGGAGACTTCGTGATGGGTTAAAGCTGTGTCTAGAATGTTTCCTACAGCAAGTGATTAGTGTGTATTCCTGGTTTTCAAAGTGTCTTCTAATACGAGCTACTTGCACTCATATTGTAGAGTACTTTCCCATCTCTGCTTCCATGTCCTATGGCACTCTTAGGCTTAATTTATTTTACTGATTCAAGGTGTTGGAAATATTGCAGTGATTTCTGATATTAAATAATATATCCCTCTCCTAATTTAAAATGGAAAATGTTTTAATTTTGGAGATACTTGTTAATAATGAATCTATACTACTGTTCTTTTGGTTGTTTTTCTAGCAGTGATTTAGGATTAATTTTAAGATTAGTAATGGAATTAGTAATGCTAATAGGTAATTATTTTGTAATTGAATAGATCTAAAAATTAGCTTCACGTGTTTTTGTCTGGATGGAGACAGAAGTTGGCGGAATCATCAGGGCGGATTTGTGTTCCTGAAGATGAAAAATGCCGTATTTATGGATGTGCAGTGCCCTAGTCTAAGCCCAGCATATATTCAGCTGGCTGGTTCTTTCACATTTCAACTCTGGTGCAGAGCCCCTGGGGTCTTGCATCTGTACAGTTCTGATCTGTCAGTGCACAGGACTTAAGACGAGACTCGTGCCCAGTACAGGGGAGCTGCTAATCCTGCAAGGCAGACTTTCTGGAAACCAAGCCTTTAATACCAACAATTCTGGACAATATGAAGATTTTATTTATGCTTGTCTAGGATATATGTAGTAGATAACAAGCAGTAATATTTTTGTGTTAGAAATGGCTCACTTCCTTATGGCTTCTTTTTTCTCACTACTACAAAATTAGTCCTTTTAACAATCTCTTGTTATGAATATGAATTCACAAGATCTAATGCTTTATGTGAAAATGCTTTGTTTTCTGTTGTTTCTTTCCTTATTTGTGGAATAGAATTAAGTAATTACAAGCTGAGGCAGACACAGTAAACCTTTAGAAAACAACCTTCTCTTCCTTGACATGGGTGAAAATAAAACAACCTTATCTTCCTTGACGTGGGTGAAAATATGGTTCACCATCTTCAATAGAAATGATGCCTTGTGGAATTGCAGCTCAGAACCCAGTAGGTGCATCAGTGATTTCTCATAAACCGCTTTGATCTGAATGCACTTTGATTCTGAAATGGCCACAGGATTCTGTCTTGAGCAGCTAGGCAGAATTTGAAAGTCACATTTGAAACACAAGTTTTCACACACATGGAAAGGGAAGTGGCAGGTATTTTAGTGGGGTTTTTTTTGTTATTATCATTATTTTCCAGTGGTGTGACAGCAAACAGTGCTGATGCAGTTTCAAACATCTCCACACAGATGCATAATGAAAGTGATTTGAGACATTGTGTGGAATAGTAAAATCCCTGTTTCTGAAAGTATCTTTCACTTCAGAAAGCCCCCAGTGTTGCCAGAGTTTTAACACGGAATAGTGGTTTCCATAGTTTATGGAAGGGTTTTTTTTCTTCTTCTGAAGTTTATGGTAGAAGTAGCTGTCAAAAACACCTCTTTTGTAACAGAATTGCTCTGATCCTCATGACTGTTGGGGGCGACTTGTAGATATAAATTTCCTATTTGGTTTAGCAATGCATGTCATAGGCAGTGCCTAATAACACAAGTTACTAGAAGTGCTGCAAGGATTTTTCTGGAATGTCATTTAAACTGCATTTATGTCCTAGCCAAGTATTCCTAAAAAGTTTCAGTGTCATTATTGTGGGGGGGAAAGGCTGTTTCTCTGATCCCTCTAGTTTGATTGCATAAGATGTGCAATGAGACTGGGTTACAAATAAGCGACATCCCTGTGGTTCTTCTTGGTTTTACTTTAAGTTAGGGGTGGAGGAAATGAAGAGGTGTAGTTACATTACAACGGGTCGCACTGCAGACTGGGTTGAATAGGATAGGAAAAGACAATAAGAAGAAGAAACCCTGTACCCATTTGTTGCTGAAGAAATTAGGTGGAAGAGAAAGAAAAGCCCTAGTTGACATGATACAACGCTGTTACCTGGAGTAGCTCTCAGAGTGAGTTGTTGTGTCTCCCTGTGGGAAATTTGGACACCTATTTATTAAATGTATTTACTTTGCTCATATTTTTCATACCTGATTTTTCATAACTTAATTTACTGGGCTGTAGGGAAATATTTCCCGTTTTAGGGAAGAATTGAAATGTAGGTGCTTAGAGACTTGTGGCTGTATTTAAGGAACTGGAAATAAGTATGGTCTTGGTGTGGTTTAAAAATAAGGCAAGGACATGTATGTTAAAGACTCTTTAATCGTTTTTACTCTTGTTTCCATTTCGGTGATCATCTTTGAACCAACTTTATTTACCTGATCCGAGCTTGAGTATTGTTCCCAATAGTTGTATTGCAGGCAGATCTATGCAGTTTTCCTAAGGACCTAACAAATGGCTGCTTTTGACAACAAAGAATTGTGTTAAGAATAAAAATCAGGTTAGACTGTAGTGTTTATCACTTAGCAATAATTCTGCCAAGCTTAAAATGTCTCAATGGGTAAGCTCCCTTCAGTTTGGACCTGCTTTGCCCATTCTCTGGCAATCAAGACAACTGCTGTGTCTATAAGTAGCAGGTTTTAGTAAATATCTGTCTTGATTACTAACCAAAAGTGGCATTTAACTTGTTGTCTTAAAAAGATGCAAACGTTCTGAGCTGTTAATGCCTTATTCAGTTTGATGTTGATCACAATATTAAATATCTCTCTTCAACAGATGTTGCAATAAAAACTGACCTTTGTTGTTATTAGCCCTCAAAATATAGAAGATGAACTCTAGCCCTCTGACTATAGCACGGTTTGAAGGCATATTGAAGGTTCTGTTTTCATGAGAATAATACTTTTCCTTTTTTTACTGTTTCTTTGGGTTCCAAAATGCATTGTAAGGCACAGACAACCATCATTCCTAGTCATTGTGAAAACACAGCAGTAGTTCCATGAAACACCAATGATAGTACATACTCAGTGGAGAAAAGTGTCTATTACATTCACAATTTAAACATTCAGAAATTAATGTTGGGATGGTGTTCACAGCAATGATCCCAAAGCTTCCCATGGAAGTATTCCAGTTCTGTGGCATTATTTGCGGACAGCAGAAGTGTGTGTACTTTAAGGCTGGCCTCCTTTATTTGCTGATTAACAGAGAGACTTAGAACATTGTTGCTTAAGATCAGAGGTAAAAATCTCTTTTACGATCCCAAGAAAGAGCAGAATGGCCATGTACATTATTAACATTTATGTACACCATCAGTGTTTGAGGTATAGCTGCCAGCCTGACCTACAGCAGGGAGGATATCAGGTGTACAGGAGGAAACATTTGGTTTACAGCAGTTAGTTTGAAGTCCATTTATATGTTATTAGTAATAATATATAAAAAGCTAGAGATGAAACAGTGAAGAAGGGAGGATTTGATTGTGGAAATAAATAGGTTTTTGAAGTGTTAATACAGCATGTATTTAGACCACCTCAGTTGTAATGTGGTTTAGTTTTGCCACTTCCACTCTGGAGTCCATAATACCTTTATGACTGCATAGAAATATAAAGTTTGTCCATCTTGAGATGGAGATTTTGGACTAAATTATAAACATATGTAAGAGTTGAGGCTCTTATCTGTCACCTGCAGGGAGGTACAGACCTTGCTGCTGCTGGTTGCCCAGGGTAGTGGTTGTGATGGTTCTAACATACTGGGAATAATGATGGGATCTGATTTAACGCTTTTTGGTTTGCATGTCTTATACATGAATTAATACTTCGTTATGCTGCTGAAATACGGCTTTCCTGAGTCCTTACTCCTCTGTGCTGTAGTGTGATTGAAGGAAACACCTTTTCAAAAAGCCATGTTAGGAAAATGAAATGCAGCATCTGCAGGTGCAGATGTTGTAATGGAACACTGGAGCATCGAGGAGTGCGTGCGCACTATCTACAGTTAAATACTTCACAACCTTCTTCCTCTCCATCTTTGCCTTTTAAACCTGCCCATGGAGCCAACTCTGAGCCCTTTGCAAGTGGTGATGAGACAGAGCGAATGTTTAGCAGCTGCTTTATCAAAAGTCACTTAATAAAGTTGTTTGTTTATGTAAGAAACTGGCAACACCTCTTCTTTTTCCCATTGCTCCTCATCTGAACTTGTTTCAAACTCTTCTGGGGAAGAAAGAGGGGCAAAACTTCCCAGAAACCAGCAAAGCTGCTCCTGTCTGTTACCAGATTTGTATTTTTACAGCAGTCCCTAAAAATACAGCTGTCACATCACTGGTGAGGCCGCACCTCAAATCCTGTGCTCAGTTCTGGGCCCCTCATGACAAGTGAGACATTGAGGTGCTGGAGCGGGGCCAGAGAAGGGCACCGGAGCTGATGCAGGGCCTGGAGCACAGTGTGATGGGGAATGGCTGAGGGACCTGGGGGGTTCAGTCTGGAGAAGAGAAGGCTCAGGGGGGACCTGATGGCTCCCTACAACTGCCTGACAGGAGGATGGAGCCAGGAGGGGAGGGGGTCTGTATCTTCTCCCAACTAACAAGTGATAGGACAATAGGAAGCGGTCTCCAGTTGCACCAGAGCAGGTTTAGATCATAAAAGGGACAATTTGAAAGAAGTGAGGGTATGTGAATTTGAGAGAAGTAAATGGTGCATAGGATGTTTCTGAGCTAATAAAGACAGAATCAGATGAAGGCAAGGATAAAATGTGAAGATAGATGGCAGAAGGAGATAGAATAAGCAGAAGTGAATAAAACTTCATTTTGTTTTGCAGTTTAGAGCTGCGTAATTGTTGGGTCCCAACATTTTTAATGAAGTTAAATTTGGACTTTTCAGAATATACAGAAGTTATATTTCTGAAACCCTGAGATTTACAGTGGACCTGGAGAATTTGATTACGCCAAACCCTTTGAGAGCTTTATTTTTAAACAGCTGCTTCTTCAGAATCCTATTGCATGGATTGTATCATATGGACTTCTCGTAGTGGCATATGTTATAAAGGCCGTGGCACAGTGAAAAATACAACGGCACGATGATCATTAATATAGCAATAAATAACTAAATGGAGTCATAGCTTGAACGACAGGCTGATTCATTAATTTCTTTTTTCCTTCCTTGTTCCTCGAAGCTGAATCCAGATTCTGAGGAATTGCTGTTGTTAATATTGTGAGGATAATTGCCCAAGTGGAGCTGTTTTTTCCTGTAGTTAATTCCATTTTTCCTTGAAAATGAAGTATTTGTGTGTGGAGGAATTCTTGTAGGAATGGAAAAGCTATTACTATTTAAAGCCGGAAATACTTAAAGAAATATGAGAAGGCATTGTCTTTAATTCCAAATGTTGCAATAAAGAACACTGTTAAGAGCTTATGCTCATGTTCGTTGTGTTCATCCTTCTCTTTCAGTGAAACGTTTAGTGTTGTCTCATTAGAACAGTTGCAGCATGATGAAGAAAGCAAACTTTGTGATTTAAAACCAGGGGTAACGTTAAGTGGCTGAGGAATTTGGATGTAGTTTTACTCTTTAAAGCAGGGTTGTGTGGTTTTGGTTGCGTTTTCTTTCCCCCTCCTGTAGGAATCAGTGGAAAAACACCCAGCTGTTCTCCACTTGGGTGCTCTGCTCCAGCATCTGAAACCTTTTAGGGCAAAACCAGTCAAAGTTTCCAGCGTATTGTAAACATTCCATGAGCAGTGGTGACCATGCTGACATAACCCTCGCTCCAGGGGGGCCCAACGTAAAGCATGAACAGAGGACCAAAAAATGCGGTAGCTTTATTTAATAGTCTCACTTAAAAGAACAAATAAAGTGTTCTATTAACTATTTACAGCCTTTCATTTTCTTTCACCAGTTTCTCTGGAGACCTCCTGGCAATAATGAAATATGTATTCAAAGGAAAGCTCCAGCGGTGCAACGAAAAGTAACAGTTGATTTTTAATCCATGTCTATGGGATCGTGAAGTCCCTCAAGATGGTTATAGAGATGTAACTTGACATCTTCGTAATGATATCAACTAGGAAAATGGTTCGATGGAATGTATAGCTGCATGAAATGAAAAGTGTTGCGTTGTGAGATGAACAGCGTCAGTGTATCAGGCTGTAAAACCTAGGTTAACTGCTGTAAATTTCTGTCGTAATAATTAATGTAGTTAGGGGCTTCAGTTAATTGGAATTGTTCCCTCATTGCTCCAAAAGGCGTCCCTTTCACATTAGAGTATCTTTTAGCTTCAGTGCAGTATATTTCAAGGCCATGCTGGCCTCCTAGAAAGAGGTGATAAGCTCAGTAGTTACCCATCATTCCTCTGCACTGAGTTATTAGATTGTCCATTACAACTTGGATATTATTATTCTGAATCCTAAACTATAACTGCAATTATTTTAGCCATAAAAATATTTACCTTAAATGTATAGAATGACAAAATGAAGACTGTAGCCTTGTACCTCCTTAACAATCTCGCTGGTCTTATTTCATCCTCTTTGATTTGCAGCTGCTGTTGGCTCTGTCACTCATATTTTGGGCTGGTTTTTGTTAGTGTGAAGTGATTCTTCTTGCCTGGCTCTCCTCTGCCTGGTGATGTCTCCCATAATTTGTCCTTCAGATGGTTTATTTTAGTTGCCCTCCAGCTTTCGGTGCCAGGGAACTGCTCTCTGATCTCTGTCTTTTCTTTCCTTGCACCTCTTCTCTGGGTATCTCGTGAATCTACTCAGTAAATGTGCTGCTGACTTTCTGGTCCACCTTTTGGTTACCTCCTTTGTCTCTTCCTTTCTGAACCATCATCTATACCTGTCTCTCTCCCCCCGTGTTCTCCTTGTTGCGATTTAGCTCATCTCGTCGCATAAAAGCCATGACCAGTAATCTCTGTTCTAATCCTCTTGTCTTGATAACTGAGCCTCTGTGACCCTTCATACATGTGGTATATCTAAATCTTGGACACAGCTTCTGCAGTGCTGTGCAAAATCATAACGTTTTCCTTTCCAGCCACATTTACATCACTCGCCCAGCCTTTTAACCTACATCTCATTCATCATTCTGCAGTTGCTGGTTTTATTCTGTTTGCATAGCACCTAGCACAACAGTACCCTGTCATTATTATAATGAGAAATAGTTATAATAATTATTGGTGTGTTTAACCAATGTCTAGTTAATTTGCCAGCCATTAATTTTGAATGTAGTGCATTATTCTTCTTATTTCACAGAAGTGTGAAACTACACACGTGGAATATTATTTACTCTATATTCATTAACGGCTTTAAGTAGTGGTTTTGTTAGTGTTATCTCATGGTTTATTTCAAGCATAAGTATATAGCTTAATAATTGCATTATAAATATCCTTATAGCTTACTGGAAGGAATGCAGACCAGCTTTTTGATGTCAACTTATGCAAACTGTAAACTGTGGATTTGTGCTTTTTTTCCACAAAGACGAGCTCATCTTATACTTAAAATCAGGGTATGCAAGATAAAATTGTTCTCTACTTCATGTATTTGCCTTTATTTCTTTGAAATGATGAAACAAGTTAGAATGCTTTCTAACAACTTCGAAATATTAAAGGCCCAAACAGGATAGGGATGATGTTTTGAAGGCAATAAATATTTCAGCTTCACATTTCAGTCTTTCTTCTTCATTCCTTTGATCTGGTTTTGGTTTAGTTATCATTCCGCTTGAATGACTTCGCACTGTCTTTCTTCCTCTCCACACCAAAAAGAAGTGTTCTGCACATATTCCATATGTTTGGATGCTCGCGCTGTAGGAGAGCTCTTGTTGTTCCTCGTTGCTTGCTGGCAATAACTGCCTCCGTAGTAAGATGCTCTAGCCACAGCTAAGATGGGTACATTTAGGCACAATACGTAATTTACACGTGAAGCTGTTACTTAACTGTCACCATTTTGCTTTTGCATCGGAAGAGTGTGTATGTTTGGATGAAGGCTGTGTTTTTAGCTGCTCGAGTTGCTGCATATGATGTTGTATATCAAGTTGTATTCTCCATTGGGAGACTTGTCTATGTAGTTTTGTGTTCTTTTAAATCTAAATGGACTACATAAATGGTGAGAACTGATCTTGTTTCAACACAGATCAGTAAAAAAGTCAATTTTTCAGTTCTTGTGTCAACAAATGAAGCAGAAAGCTGTTTAGAAACAAACCCAGCAAGATTCTCCTTCAGCTGCCTCCCAGCAAGTGAATAGTTTGCAGTTTGGTGGGTAGTGAGCAATATTCCCTCAGGAGTATTAACATGTGGAAAGGAGAGGAGGGAATGGGCAAAGACGTATGTTACTGCAGCAGATCTAAATGCAAAGGATCACTGCATATATGTAATGTAGGATCATCAGGGTAATCTGCAGGAGAGCCTGGCCTTTTGAAGAGAATCACTGTTTGAAGATCTCCGCTTCATCAGTGGGGCTGAAGGCTCAGCCCTTTCTTTGCCTATACTTCAGCCTTACAGAGCAAGATTAATTGTTATCTGCAGAGATAAACCCAGAGTCATCCTAACCTGTGATAGACGAGCTGAAGCCTCTTGCTCATGTAGAGTCCATCAGAGCACAAGTTCCAGAAGCTTCTTCAGTAGCAAAATATATCCTTACCTTAGAAATTATCCTTATCCTCACCAGAAAAGCTTTGCTTTCATGCTGCAATACAAACAACAGTCTGCTTGGACATGAGCAGGCTTTCACTGTTGCCAGCAGCACTGGAAAACCTGGCAAAGCGTTTACATATTCATGAGTTAAAGCCTGGTATGATTTTTATAAGGAAACCTCAGGAGTTTCACAATTAGTTGTTTTTAATATCATCCAAAAGCTCTTTAAACTGCGCACAGGGAGCCTGGGTGTGCATTTGCTAATGGGATGTGAAACTTGGTCCACAGAAGCTGCCCACATGTAGCTCGCTGAGGTACATGTTTTGTGCATGTGTGTGCTTACATGCAACCTAAAGTGTTTTAACTTGTTGAAAGAGGCTGAGACCAAGGCAGGTGCATCCCCTGCTCTTGTGGGCTATTGGTGACCCCTTGCTTTCATAGTGGGAGCAGTGAGGACCCTTCGAGTAGCAATGATGGTTCATACTACGTTTGCTGCGACATCTTGAGTTTATTTAACCTCCCTTGTAAATCACTGCGCTGCCCTGCGTTTCATTAACTTGACGCGCAGTGCTGCAACGTCTTACTGTGTTTAGTTGTTATCTCTTGGAGGACATTTTATGAAGCAAGGGAAATATTTATGATTAAGCACGAAGAGGAAGTATGTAAGATGTTTATATTTTCCATTTATCAGTACACTTCAGAGTGCTGCTCTCTGAAATTGCAGTTCTGGGCTCCACAGTCAACTTCCACTGCGATGGTTTGTGCTGTGTAAGATTGCTCGTTCTGTTGCCATATCCTTTCTACGCTGAAACAAAGGGAATTTGCTGCTTTTTAAATTGGGGCCAAAGAGTAAATTCACCCTGTTTTTATATTCAAGCCGGCTCAGCTTGAGGGGATTTGAGTGATGTAATTGTATTGTATTCAGCCCCACAACTAGTCCAACTGAAAAAAATAATCTTCAAAGTGAATATTTTAGTGCTTCATGCAAGGCACATTGCTGAGTGTCTTGGGGAAAAAAAGTAAAGCTTTTCTTACATTTGTGAGCTGGGGTCCATTGTTGTACGTGGTTTCTAAGCTTCTGTGCAAATCTTGACTGCACAGAAAGCAGAGCTCCCACATCCTTAAAAAGTGAAGTTTTATTTGTGGTTATAATGAGATGTTGCATTTATTCATGGGATTAAGTCCTTAAAGGAAGGTGCATAAAACCAGATTCCTAAAGGTTTGCATCATAATATTTCAAAATAAAAATATATTCCTAAGGAAGAGGATGCATAAATTTGGAGGCTCACTGACAGCACGAGGACTGACATGTTATCCTTTTACATTTAGATCTGTTGCATTTCCATCTGAGTCAACCACACACATTGTTCCAAGGTCTCTTGACACCAGTGTGGATATTCTTGAACAAGCTTCAGGTTTTAGGTTTTGTTTCCAGTGTGGAGTTGGAAGTATTGGCTGTAGTTTGTGTGGAGGGAGGTTTGTTGCCTGGTGCCCATAACTGAATTAAGGATGTTGGGGAGGAGAGGCTGAGGTTTTCCCCCTTCCTGTGTATCCAAGGTAACACATGTGGATAGTGCTTCGCAGATGAACCTGGTCCCATCTTCTCTTTTCAGGATGTTGAGCTGTACATAGGTCTTACAAGAAGCTGAACCAGCTTCTGTATTCTTTCCTGTGGTAGAGTTTGTTGGAGATGGGAACAATGTGCTCTGTGTAATTCAGTATCAAACCTAAACATGTCTGTGTTCAGCAGCTCCCTGATACGTGGGTTTCAGGGGGATAATTGAGCCAGATGCCTTTGCAGCTGGAGCTGCTGCATAACTAACTCACCAGATAGTTCATCTCATTTTTAGCTCTGGAGGCATCATTGGTGTGCCCATGCTGAGAAATGTCTGAGGATTTCTGTAGGTGCAATTTTGATCTTTCGGGGCCTTTACAGTAGAAATTTAAACCCTAAATGGTCATTCTTCCAGTTGAATTTAGACAGAGGGAAAAAAATGTTGCTTTAGCGGTGTTGGATTTTTGCTGTGTAATTTTTATTGTCTCGTAAATGAATGGAGAATATGGTAATTAATATACAGATATGGTTCCCCCTCAAAGGAGTTTAGAAAACAGCATTGCTGAGGCAGTAGGAAAACAGCGTGTCTGTAGAGGAGCGATGGATGCCAAATTTGAAGAAAATTTGTGCGTAGTGTTCTATGAATGCAAACCCCAAACGCCTGAACAATTATCACCAAAACTGGTGCAGGATTTTGTTCTGTTTTGCCCCAGTTTCTGCTGAGTAAGAAAGGTATTTCCCTTTTTCTATAAGGAAAACAGCAGTCTCCTCCTGTCTCGGTTATTCCATCAGCTGTGAGTAAGGTACCAAAATCAAGTATTTTTTTCAAGTACACATGATGAAAAAGCTCTAAAAGTAAACAGTAATATCCTTACTCAGGGCTTGTGGCATCTCTTTGATCTCTTTGCTAACAGAATTACCCTGCTTTCCTACACTGCAAGCAGACACCTTGTGAAGATGGAGGATTATGTTCTTTGTCCCATTGTCCAAATTAGTATGAAAACCACAGAAGAGGATGTGAATGCTGTAACTTTGGGCTTGGCAGCTTCCTGACCTTTATAAAAGGCTTGCTTGGTGCTGTAATAGCTAGTTCAGTGCTGGCAAGGTGACAGGCCAGATGGATTAACAGGTCTTTTCCATCTCTTGTGTGTCACATTCTTTGTTTTATATGGAAATAATTTCTGTCAAAATGGGAGATTTAGCATGAGGTACTTCCTCTGCCTGTAAAATGGAAACCACAGGTTGCTTGAATGTGTCTTCTGTACCAAACCAGCATTGTCCATTGATACCACCATTAGGTTCCCTGTGTTTTGACTCAAAGTCAGGCAGCTCCACTGACCTGCTATAGTAGAAATGTGTAGTAGAAAGTTAATATCGCTGTCTGATTGTTTTCTGTGTGAGGAATCACAATGGGATTCCTTAAGTATTTACAAGCTATCAGGATTTTTGTCTGTGATGTGCCAATGTGGTGATTGTGTCCATTTTTCAGATGTATATATATATGTCTCTATATGTGTTGTAGATATATATGTGCATGTACATAAAATGTTATACGTGCATTACTATTGATAAACTGGATGTCTTAAGAAACCCAAACTGATGTCTATATATCAACTCTAATATGTCAGATAGTATAGGCTGTTAATATGAAATATCATCGCATAAAGATTTAACATCTGTCATTACTTTAGAGGCTGAATAGACATTACAGCATTATGGGTTTCTAATAGATAAAGAAGGTGCCATATGTCACACGTTACCCTACTTAGCATTTTGACGTACGTCAAGCAGTGAATAATCCCGCATCTTGTCTGAGCAAAGATGGCACTGGGATAATTTTGTGTTTGTTTTTAATGGGAGATGATAATAATGCTAAAAGGAGTTAATTTAAATGATGGGGGGGGAGGGGACAATATACTTTTAAAGGGGAGCTTAAAAAAGGGGGTTATCGAGCGGGCACTGAACCATTCAAGTCAATGCAGACTTTGAAGCTGGAGGTATTGTCGTAAGCCCCGAACGCCGTGTTTAGGCGTGCGAAATTCAATCAGAGAAAGCGAAAATAACTCCAGCCTTCTATTCCCTTCTTCAAAGTCTTGCAAAGGGAAGTTTGGCAGAAGCTGGGACAGGAAATTGAAATCTGAATACTATTTTAAACTGATGGGGTTAAAGGCCTCTCTTTTACACTCGCACACTTGTTCTTTTATTTGATACTTGAACTCTGAAAATTTTCTGTGACTTTCTAGGGAGAAGGAGGAGCAGCTGACTCGGGTGACAGAGGTACAGAGGCTGCAGGCCCAGCAGGCAGATGCTGCCCTGGAGGAGTTTAAGCGGCAGGTGGAGCTGAAGTCAGAAAAAGTCTATGCTGAAATGAAACAGCAGGTGAGGAGGTCACAATGCCAGCCTTTCTGAAACTCTGTCTCAGTAGGATAGCATATTCTGATCTTATAATGCCAGAAACATGCTTCACTTGAGAGTGCGACATCAAAATCTTTCACAATGTAGTGTCTTTGCTAGCAAGTCAGAAAGGGATGTTAGCGGATGTTTCATCTTTCTAACAAAGCCAGAATTGTCATTGTTATAAAGATAGCTGCGGTTATGATACTGATTAGGGATTTTTCAGGAGTGAGAGTATAAAGTGTTAGTTTATACACCCCTATGGAACAACGGTTGTAATTTTCCACTTAAACGCGTGTCTCTTCCTACTCTTTTTGGGAGGACTCTGTCTTCCGTTAATGAGGTCTTATAATCAGTTTGAGCCTAAACAGGGGCAGAGCCATTGTGGCTGCTGGCAGTCCTGTCCACATGGCAGGAAAATCACATTTTCTGGTCCTGGAAATGAATAGCAGGAATTTCTATATAAAGATTTTAGTGTTTTACGTTCCTCATGGAATAAATAATAGTTAAACCATTGTTCGTGGGATATTACAAATGCAGCACAATGAGTGAAATAAAGAAGAAGCAATAGGTGATCAAAAAGAAGGGAACAGAAGGGAATATTCCCTGAATTTACTCAGATGGTCAAAATCTCAGTGCATTACTCAACCTTTTAATTCTTTCTGACCATATACTCAGTTCTCCAAACTCACCTATTGCGACCAAACCTCGCTGTTGACAGTGGGATGCTGCTGTCTGATGCTGTAATGGATTTCTAACAATGTTGGCTCCTAATTTAACAAATTCTCTTCTTGTTCTCATGAAGTTTTTTCTTCCTGAAAATCTTCAACAGAAGTGAGACATTGAATAAGACATTTCTGATATTTTTAAGATCTGTGCAGGCAGCAAATAATAGCATTTGGAAATAAAAACCAAGCAAGAAGAAATTTATAAACCCAAGGTTTGTTCTGGGGACTAGATCCATGGGCAACACAACACATCCTACAGTTTTCATCCGACATTTTCTGTTCTGAGACTCTCCTCTAAGTTCTTCACGATGACTTAAAATAATGCCTTTCTTCTGCTCCAAAAGAGATATAATCTAATTTTAGAAAGACTAATAATAGTTTATTCACTTTAAAAAAAGGCCAGCGAATAAAACCAATCCAGAGGGCAAAGATGTGCAAAAGAATTTGGAAAACTTGAAGTCAATTCTTATTTAAAAATGACTGCAAATTTCTTTTAGAATATTGCTGTGTTCTGGAAAGTTTTGAAAGCAAATTTCCCTGTACTCCATGAATCAGCCATGGCTTATTCTCTCCCTACTTGAATGCTAAAATCTAGAAGCAGTCAATGATATTGTACGATTGAGCAGTTCTGATCTACAGGAACTGAGGTTCAAGGAAATACATCAAAGAAACACTACTGAAGCTGTCTTCGTAGCTTTGTCCTTTCTCATTCTCCTGCACACACATCCTCTTTAGATAAATCATCCATTAGACTGTAACGTAGTGGCAAATTCTATTTTTTTTTTTGTTATGTGGAATGTATTACTCATAATACAGAAGCTATGGTAGCTATAGCAACACTGCTTTGAACTACTCTAGAAATATTGGGCTTCTAAAACAATGTTTTGGCTTGTGGTGAAGTTAATAATGGAGATAAGAAGGATGGGGCCTGACATTTTTTGTTCTTGTAATCAATATTTGATTCATTAGTTTAGCTCTGCTAAACTAATTCGTTAGTCTGCTTCCCATTTTGTCAACCCGAGATTATTAAGAGTCACCTGATGCCCATTGATAGGTGAGTGGTACATTATAAACTCCAAAATGTGCATTTTTTCTAGTAACAATTAGACAAAAGAAAGGCAATAACTGTGTCATGGGACTTTAGGTCTGGTATTGCCTGGATTTTTTTCCTTATTGATCTCAGTAAAATATGGCCATGGCCATGCAATTTGAGTAAGTTTGGGGGCAGAAGAAATTAGTCATAAAATATTCATCGAAGTCCCTTTTCTTATTAGCACATAGTAGCAGTGAGGCTCGGGAACTACTGGAAGGATAACTTGTTCCTTTCTATTCTGTTTTTCAGCTTTCTATCTGGCCAACTATTCCTTGTCCTGTAGCTTTCTCTTGCTGCAGTGTTTTCCAATATAATGCTTTTCCCATTCCAAGTACTGCCTTTTCTCCTTTTCCCTCGCTTAGAAGTGATGTCCAGGCCGATTGGCAAAGACATCTGTGGAAGACTGAGCAGTCCCTTAGGCCAAACAGGCTTTTGGCTTGTGGTTCAGGAATTTGGGCTTTTATTCTTTTGGTACAGCAGATGGACTTGTGGCTGCAGTGGTCCTCCTGACAGCTACACCCCTTCGCTCCCGTTTTTAGGGAGATGGTTTATTTGCTGCTTATGTTGGGACCTTGATCTAAAAGTCATTGATGAGTATGCATGGCAGCATAGTACCTTCTCTGTGTATATAAATATTTATATGTGTATATACGTATTTTCCTCTGGAATCATGCCTGATGTGCATCTACAGTTGTGCTTTTGATACAAAAGCCTTTGTTAATTGAGTTATGAAATTGCTTCCTTGATGCTGTGTGCTGGAATCGGTGGGACTCATTATTCACAGGTGATGACTATCTTCAGAGAACTTTACTTGCAGCTAAATAATTCTCTTTTAAGTCATTTTACTGATTTAGTGTAAACTTACTTTAAATGTGGAGTTTGTGCACTGACTCACATGATTTCCCTTGAATTTCCACAGGCAATGTATTTTTGAGTGAAATATATTTGAGTCTTAAATATGACTTGAAAAAACATTCACTTAATTTTAATGGGATGTTCCCTACTGTTGAGTGAAAAACAGAGCCAATATTTTGTAATCAGGGAGTGGCATTGTATAGGTGGTCACTGTGTCCTTAAATAACTAATAATCCTGTAGTAACTGAATATTCATTTCCACTACACACAAATAGTGTCATTATCATTCTCGGCAAGTTATATTCTGCTTTGATGGTCCGTGAATAACTGTAGAAACATCAGAATGTTTCAAGCTATGCCTTTTTAAAACAAAAAATTAAATATTCCCTTTCTTTTACCATGTAGATGGAAAAGGTTGAAGCAGATCTGAGCAGATCAAAATCGCTCCGGGAAAAGCAATCCAAAGAATTCTCCTGGCAATTGGAGGAGCTCAAGCAGAGATACGAGCAACAGGTCAGTCGGTTTGCTCCTTCAGGTGAAGGGGAGGAGGGACATCTTCTCACACAGATGTAGGTCAGATCCTGTTCTTGCTGCACATTGTATAAAGACACAGTTTATAGTGGGCACAGTTTATGTGATGGGCAATGGAAGGGGAAAAGTCTACATAGAAAATATTTTTGTTTCCGTGTTGTGGCCCTTTGTACCTCTGCCTCTTTCAAATCATTTCCCAGGCTTACAGGTGGCAACACCTATTTTCATAGTGGCCAGATGAAATTATTTAACGCGTTGTCTGTTTTTCTTCTTGTCAAGAAACAGCGTTTTATTCTTTTTATCATCTTTTAACATGGGGAGTGTTCATACGAATGCTTGTTTTGGCCCGCTGATAGTGAGTTTTCTTTATTGTAGCATAATTTCAGGGTTGGGAAATATTCAGGGAACATTTGGGTGGAGAGAAGAAAGTTCAGTTCAGTGCTGTTGTGAGGTGGAAATGGAAAAACAGAGAAGTAGACAAATTATTGTGTGATACAGGCTTGAGAGCTATGCAGCTGAAACAGCCCATCAAGCACTTGCATAAGGAGGATACTTGGTCATGAAACTGATGTGGCATCAGTTTGGGTAGTGCCTGTTAAAGGCTTGAATTTTTAATTTATAGCAGTGATATGTTTAGTCTTAAGCTTAAAGTTCTCTTATCAATGTTCTTGTGTGGATGTAAGTTTACATTTCCACCAGGTTCTTTTTGTATAGTCATTTCTGCAGGCCCAAAGCTCCTTCAGCCCAGCTACAAAGCGGTATGAGCTCAGTTCTTCCGCTCTTAATATTTCCTTTCAGTAGTTCCAACTTCTGTTTCTCTGTATCAGTCTCTATTTATGCTTCAGAACTTCTAAACCATTTTTAAAGCAGACTTTTCCTTGCCTTGTTTTACTGCGTATTTCTTTGGTTGTTTCTTGGGGTGGAATAGGCTGATTTAAACTGTTTAAATAGAGCAGTAAGTTGGAACTGGTGGTACATTTCAGCAGGGCTCCAGCAGACATCCATTTGGGAAACAGACACCCAACCAAAACAAAGAATACTTTAGCTACCTGAGAAATGTAGTAATTGCTTTGAGATGTTCTGCCTCAAGTGTCTGAATCTAATTGTCAAATGGAATTTGCACACAAAGGGAAGGAAAATTGACCTTCAGATATATTTTGTGTAGGTTGGTGTGGTGAGTAGCAGAAGTGGCACTGACAGCGTACTGGACAATTCAGTTGCCCATAAATTCAATCAAGTTGGTAATGAAGAACCAAGTTAACTAATGTATTACCAATCTGAGAAGCATCTTGGAAGTGTGGGAGCTTGAGAGCTGCTTCATATGAATGGTTGCCTGTGCTTCACAGGACTCTCCTTGAATATTGATTTCAAAGATAATACCACTGTGAGCATGGGCTGTTGGTTGTGGGGCTGAAAGATTGCTCTGCCTGCAGATTAGGCATACTGACATACAATCGTAGAATAGTTAGGGTTGGAAAGGACCTTAAGATCACCTAGTTCCAACTCCCCTGCTGTTGATCTTTATGTGATATTTAGGTCAATATATATTGATATATGTATGTTTTTCAGTATATATTGATATATGTATGTTTTATCTATTTTCCTTGAAAAATAATTATGAAAAAGCCATACAAACCATGGCAGTCAATATTTTGTCAGCTTTTCAAACGCATCGGAGTCCATTCGTAAAGCAAAGCAGAGACTGAGGATCTCGCACTGTTTGGTTTCAGCTGTCATGTTGTCACTCCTGGTTCCAGCTTCGTCTGATTCAGTGCCACTTCCTTTTGAAATATCCACTGAGAACACTCTTAGAGAGAAGCTGGTGGCTTTTTTCTTCTTTAAATATCCTTTAGCTCAACTTTGTTCTCCTCGCAGCTGCTAGATTTGAAAGTATATTTTGAAGGGAAAAAAAATAACTCCAGCAGCACCACAGTTCCTATCTGCTGGGAGCAGCTGCTCTCGGCACTTCAAAGCCAGTGGACACCACAGCGAAGGCCTCAGCCTTTCCTGCCTTTGAAATGGTTGCAGTAGCTATAGTGGGGCTTTATGGCGCCGTCAGCACAGGAAAAAGCCCTGTTTGGTTTGGTGCACCCCCTCCCTTTTTTCTTTTTTCCTTTTTTTCTTTTTTTTTTTTGCCTACTTTTTAATTCCATCCTCACTTTGGCTCAAAATACCTGGGAAGTGTTTCTGCTGAAATCCTTTTCCACGAGCCCACGTCTGCAAGAACAAGTGCCCCAACTTTAAAGTAATGGGTTTTAGACAGACAAATTTGACTGAAAAGTGAATGAATTTGTTTGGTTTACCCACGGCCACAGCAATTGGGCACTTTCTGAAAGCTCATCTCTTACGGTACCGGGGGGAGCTCATGGTGGAACAGGGCTTCACTCAGGGACATGTCGCAGTAGAGTTATGGATGTCCTCACCTTTGTTTCAAGCAGATTTCCATACATTGCCTTGAATGGAACTTTTCCAGTGAACTTTTGGAGATGTTAATGTTTAAATGGCATTAGGCTGCCTGTTTTTCAATAAAAAATACAGTAATACATCACTATTACACCCACTTTTTTGCTATGAATAGTTGCTGAAGAGCTATGACTGAGTGTGCAAAAACTGAGATGCAAGATGAGCAAGAAAGACAAAGTCTATGAAAGTTCACTTTCCCAGCAGGTAAAATGCACTGCAAAACACTTGATGACTTATTGTGATAGCAGGATGGTGTTACTTTGCTGAGTTATGGACATCATTCCTGAGGCAGATGCCAAGCTGAACGTATAAATAAGCCTCTTGTTTTGGTTCATCTTGAAATGTTTATTCCATTTTAAAACAGTAATTCTTCATGCTTCCATAGCAAAGTGGGAAGCTGTTACGTGATAGCTGAAGAATCTCCTCCTGTCTCAGGAAATCCTTTTGTGAGACATTCATTGTTGGGTTCTGACTTCTGTAAAGCTTGTGAAGGAATAGTTAGAGTTGTCTTGCCCTATTTAGCCAAGAAACAGGACACCTTCAGAAACATTTCACTGGGTATTTAACAAAATCACTTTGAAATCATGTTAAAGATGAGAAACTAGTCTCTGCTTTTAAGTTGGGAGCAAGACAGAGGTCTGGTTGAGCTTAAATATGCCTTTTATATTAAAGAAGTAAAGAAGTGCAGAATCAGCTGGTTAAGAGAGAAGAAAGCATGTCTGTAATCTTACCTGCCAACAGCAAGGACAAGTATCTGAGGTAGTGTTGGGAAATGTCTTACTTTAGCAGGGTGCTGGAGCGCAGGAAAATACTACTGAGAGGAGAGAAAGAATATTCTTTAGGTCTTTCTGTGTGTGTTTTATAACTTTCTAATGGGGTTAATCTGAAGAAAAGAAGTTCTCTCCAGTAAAATATGGATGTTGTAATCACAGCCATTGTTTTTATACAGAAGAGTATGTTTTTAAGACCCAACATCTCTCGCAGTGCCAGCAACGCCATTTAATATTAAGGATCCAAACACAATCCCATGCGCTGAAGAGTTATTTAGGTTAACATTTAATGGTCGGGCATCTGTCCTGCTAACTTTTAGCTGTTTAACTTTGTGCCAAGAGATGTCTCCCGTGTTTGAATGGTGATGATATTGTGCCATTGGTTATAACGGTGGTGATGACTCCTTGAAATGCTGGAGGTGTTAACGGCATTTTTGACCTGGGTGTTATTTTATATATTTGCCTTGAGGATTTGCTCAGGGGTATTTAGGGAACAAGCAGTGCTTGATTCAGATCTACGGGAGTTCAGCGGCTGCATGTTCCCAAGAGCCTCACTGAGAATGGAAACGGAGCCACAGCAGTTGGTATATGTGCCCCCCACCACGGGGGTGGTATTTACCCCCTCATCTGACGGCCGCCATTTTGTACCCCCTCATCTGACGGCCGCCATTTTGTACCCCCTCATCTGACGGCCGCCATTTTGTGCCCCCTCAGGCGCCATTTCTGCGCCCCTCACGACAAGAGAGACGTTGAGGTGCTGGAGCGGGGCCAGAGAAGGGCAAGGGAGCTGGAGCAGGGCCCGGAACACAGTGTGATGGGGAACGGCTGAGGGACCTGGGGGGTTCAGATGGAGAAGAGAAGGCTCAGGGGGGACCTGATGGC